>PVKP010035559.1:0-23272 GCA_004027715.1 Plecturocebus donacophilus | reverse complement strand
ACTTTCTAATGTGCCAGTCTCAGGGACGTCGCAGGAGGCACCTTGAAGGATCCTGGGAAAGTCCCGCATTCAAGCTGCAGCTTGGCCGAGGCAGCTCCGGGTGCTGGAGCCTGGGCTCCCTAATTGCTCCTGAGTGCCTCCTGATTGCTCAAGGCCGCCCTGAGCCAGCAGGTTCTGCCGTCACCCTGCCTAGGGCTCCTGCCTTGAGGCTGCCTCCCGCAGGGCCCCAAGTGCAGGAATCGCAGGGATCCACAGACGCAGCTCCCGGCCCTGGTCGCCCGGACACTCAGGGCTCTAGGCTCCTCTCCACCCCCAGGCTCTGGACTCACCCCACTGGCTGTGTGGCCACCTCCTGAGCTCTGGCCTGGGGTGGGGCAGGGAGACGTAGTCTCCTCCCTACACCTGCCCATCCCCTTTGTTCCCCTGGGCTCCCCTGTGCCCCAGCCAGAGGTCTGTGGCTGGCTGTTACCTGACAGACTCAGGAGATCAGCTCACGTCGAGGGGCGGCACAATGTGAGGGCGGGGACAGTATGGGGGCCCCAATTCTAGAAGATCCAGAGGTGGGGGCCAGTCTGTATTTCCAAGTTTCCCAGAACCCCCTCCACTTGCAACCCCACTGTTCAGCGAGGAAGGCTGCCCCTGCCTCGGCCTAATGGACCCCTGTTCTCTGCCTGATGGAACTATGCCTCCCCTATTTGGAGGTGGGGCAACTGAGGTCCAGCAACAGGGACCCACTGGCCGGCAATGGCAGCGTTGATAATGATGGGTCTGGGTTCAGCCCTCAACTGTCTGACTCCAAAGCCCCTCTGCTGTGCCATCAGGCGAGCTGTAAGACATGGGGCTCCCTGCAGAGCTGGGGACTGGGACACAGGAGACCCAAACCACTGTTCCCATGTGCCCCTCCCACCACTTCACCCTCTGGCCCACCAAGCGTGAACGGCTGTGTTGCTGTGGCTGGCATGCCCGTGCCGCCATCCTGCCCCTCCCTGCCTCTGCTGCCAACCCTGCCAGCGCCGTGTGCCGGCCGGGCCCGTACAGCTGCCTTCCCGGCCGCTGGCTTCCCCGAGCCTCATTGTCGGCACCTGGGAGGTTTCCAGTTCTTTGCTGTGTGAATAGCGTTGTTATAACCATCTTGGCACAAGCTGCTGCTTTCCCCTCCCGCTCACGTTCTTTCCCTCTCGCAAGGGTTTGGGCACTTTCCCTGACACGTTCATTCTCTTGTGCAGCCAGGAGCTGGCAGGATGCCTCTCAGGAGGAGTTGGCGGCGGACCAGGAGGCCTCGGCCTCCGCCTCTTGCTGTGGATGAGTCTGTCCTGGGAGCGCAGGGCTCCTGCCTCCTTGGAGAGTGCGTGTGCCCAGCTCTGCGCTCGTTGCTTTGCACACACATGGTTTCAGTGAGGCGAGAGCCAGCGTCCCCATTTCACAGATGAGGAGACTGAGGTTCAGAGAGGTTCAGCAGTGACACAGAGGATGTAGAGGAGTGGGCTACGGGGCAGCACTGTGGGAGCCATGTTGAGAAGCCCACGGTTCCCACTCCAGCGCCTCTGCCTCCCATAGCCCCTCCAAACCTTGGCGAGAGCTAGTTGGACGGGCAGACAGGTGGGTGGGTGGACAGATGGACAGGTGGACAGATGGGCGGGTGGACCCACGTATGAACAGCTGGCTGAGAGGTGCTAAGATGTGTCATAGAAGCCTTGGAAAGTGCCACAGATGCCCTGAGAAGCCCTGTCTGCCAGGAGGGGAGCACCCACCTGGACCCCACGCTCTGGCAGGTTGGAGGGCTTCCTGGTGATGGAATCTCAGCCCTCAGAATCCAGCCCATGGACGTGGCAAGGCTAGGCACCCCCCACTTGCAGCCAGGACCCCTCCTGTACTGTGGCAGACGTGACTGATCACCCGGGGCTTGCTCTCCCGCTGAGCCTGGCTCCTGGCCCTCCCTGGCACGCTGAGTCCCTCGGAGTCCCTCATGCATCCTGGGATGGCAGGAGATGCCAGGGTGAGTTTCGGACATGGGAGCAGCTCCAGCACAGCTCTGGGCACAGGTGGCAGAGGCTGAACTCCGCCATCCCAGCTCTGAGTTTCTAGTGAAAACTCAGGGGCTGAAAAGCAAATGTGCCTGATGCCACCAGCCTGGGGGGCACCTGAGAGGCTCTGGGGGCGGGGCACAGATTCATTCTCTGGTTGCCCGCCCTGCCGCCTCCTTCACTTCACTTCCTACAAAGGCCAGGAGTCAGTGTTCACTCCAAAAGGTCCAGGGCCACAGGCAGAGGCCCAGCCATGCAAGGGCATGGCGGGGGGGCTCTGGGGACCACCCCACAAAAGCACAGCCCTGGGTGATCTGGTCCCTAGGGCCCCAGGACAAGGTGCTGCTCTCCCCCCATGGAAGGTGCCAACTCCCAGAGGAGTGATCTGGCCATAGATGTGCCCCCCGGAATGCTCTCCTAGCCTTTGTGTGTCCCCAGGACCCGTTAGCCTGGGATGGGCGTGTCCTACCTCATGGTCATAGCTTGAGCTTCACTGACCTCAGAGTCTTGCAGAGAGCACCGCACCGAGTGCTTCTTGAGATGCGTTCCTGGGGAGGGAACTGGACCTGCTGCTGGGCCTGGGGCCTTACCCATCCCTCCAGGGGACCCCACCTTCCTGACACTCTGCCCAGGGTGGGCTCACTGACCCATGTCTGTGTGTGTGTGGTGTGTGTGTGTGTGTGTGTGTGGTGTGTGTGTGGGTCTATGTTTGTGTGTGGGACTGTGTGGTGTGTGTATGTCAGTGTGCATGTGGTGTGTGTATGTCAGTGTGTGTGTGGTGTGTGGTATGTGTGATGTGTGTGTGTGTGGTGTGTTTGTGTGTGTGCTGTGTGTCTGTGTGTGGTATGTATCTGTGTGGTGTGTCTGTGTGTCTGTGTGTGTGTGGTGTGTGTGTATGGTATGTGGGTCTGTGTTGGTGTGTGGGTCTGTGTTGGTGTGTGTGTGTGGTGTGTGTGTCTGTGTGTATGGTGTGTGGTGTGTGTGGTGTGTGTATGTCAATGTGTGTGTGGTATGTGCCTGTGTGTGTGTCTGTGTGTGTGGTGTGTGTGTGGTGTGTCTGTGTGTGGTGTGTATGTATATGGCATGTGTGTGTGTGAAGTGCTGTGACCCATCTCAGAACAAGGTAGAAACCAGGTACACATATTTTAAAATTCTGAAGTCGGCCGGGCATGGTGGCTCATGCCTATAATCTCAGCACTTTGGGAGGCCGAGGTGTGCAGATCACCTGAGGTCAGGTGTTTGAGACCAACCTGGCCAACATGATGAAACCCCCTAAAAATACAAAAAATTGGCCGGGCATGGTGGCGGGCGCCTGTAATCCCGGCTACTAGGGAGGCTGAGGCAGGAGAATCACCTGAACTTGGGAGGTGGAGGTTGCAGTGAACTGAGATCGTGCCACTGCACTTTAGCCTGGGCGACAGAGTGAAATGCTGTCTCTGAAATAAATAAATAAATAAAATTCTGAAGTCTACCCCAGTTAGGTACTGCTGATAATTCAGGCCCCCCGTTGTTTTCGTTTTATGTCTTTTATTTATTTATTTTTAGTTTTTCTCTGGAGACAGGGTCTAGTTTTGTTGCCCTGGCTGGAGTGCAGTGGTGTGATCATTGCTCACTGTAGCCTGGACCTCCTGGGCACAAGCCATCCTCCTGCCTTGCCTACTGAGTAGCTGAGACTACAGGCTCGCGGCACCGTGCCTGGCTAATTCTTACTTTTTTGCAGGCTGGGTGGGGGTCTTGCTATGTGGTCCCGGCTGGTATTAAATTGCTGGCCTCAACAGATCCTGCTACCTTGGCCCCCCAAAATACTGGGATATACCTTTTATTTATTGTTTTAAACATGTCATATTGGTAAAGAGAAGTCATGAAAAAGAGCACATGTAATCCAAGGTCCCGAACACATGGGTCTTTTTCATTATTTGCTCCTCAGCGTCGCTCGGGGCCCTGTGCCCATCCCCACCGCAAACAGTGCCGCCAGTGAAGCTTGCACTTGGGGCTTGGCCTGGCAGCACGGCCGCCCCCACTTGCAGGCTGGGGAAGTGAGGCATTCTGTCCTGGGAGCCGCCTCCCAGGTGGGGGCCGCTATGCCGTCCGCTGCGGCTGCCTGCAGGCCGCCTCTGCCTGCCAAGCCAGCCACACACAGCCCTTGGCTCCCCCCGAAAGTCAACAGACCCGTTTTAGCAAACGTGGAAGCCACAGAAAAGCAGAAAGAGGTAAACAAACTGCCCGTTCCCCACTCCGCCCGGCTTCGCCACCCTCTGACTGTCCTTTCCCGAGTTCGCTTTTACACACAGTTTGAGAGAAGCGCCCAGCCTTTCCTCCAAGCCAGGGCCCTGCCCCTGGCCTCTCTATTCTCAGGACGGCTTGTGAGCCGGGTCCTGACGATGACGCTCATTTCACAGATGAGGAAACTGAAGCACCGGACGCAGTGGCCCCGGGGTAGGGGACAGGGACAGCTAGGGATCTCTGGCTCCGAGTGAACCCTGGCACCCTGAGCCCAGCTACCTGTGGGCTTATAGCCACGGTGGGAGGGAACGCCTGGGAGAGAAGCTGAGCGAGAGGACAGCACAGGAGACATTTGGGTCTCCCGAGAAGGTCCTGGTGCACCAGGACCAGGCTGTGGCTCAGGCTGGAGTGTCTTATAGTCCCTCACGCCTCCTGAAATGGCAGGAGATGCCAGGGTGAGTTTCGACGTGAGACCACAGGGAGCAGCCCTGTGTCACTTGTGCCTCAGTTTCCACATTAGGAAGGCGAGGCTGGTTGTCTGACCTACCTGGCAGGGCCTTCGGGAGGACCCTATGAGTTCTGCTGAAAAGCACCCAGAGCTGTGCCCAGGTCAGGCGAGGGCGCACCATGGCTCCTCCTGGAACTGGAAACACATCTTCTGTGGCCTCGCTGGAGTGCGCCACCAATCCCGGCACCTCTACCCACCGAGGCCAGGTCCCCAGGCTCCCCCCGCCCCCTTCCTGTTGCCTCCAGCCGGGGCAAAGGCAGGGCCTCGGCTCTGAGGAGCTCCCATATAAATCACCCCCACGTGGCAGCAGGCTCAGAGCGCCAGGCCTTCAGGGCCCCGCCGCACCTCGCCCCCACCTTCTCACCCGCCCCCACCCTCCACTTCTCCCCTGGGCCTGCCTTCGAGGCCTGATCAGCCGGCTGGCGGACACGGCTGTCTTCCAGGTGAACATTCCTTAGAAAAATGACTTCATTATCACCTTCAGCAGCCTAGTGTTGGGGGAGGGATGTGAGTGGCCGAGAGGGGCAGGTGGGGTGGACGTCCCCTTCCATTACTCCTCCTGCAGCTGGGCCCAGGGTGGCAGGAAGGCCTGAAGCCCGGGCAGGCAGGGGCCCCCGTCCAGGCAGGCTGATGGAGACAGGTCTGTGGGATTAAGGGGCTAGAGGGAAATATTACATTATGATAGCAAATCACTCGGCTGATTGGAATTTAATTACGTCTCTTTTATCTTGGTGACAGTCACGCACCTGGGCTCGAGGCCCTGGCTGTCGGAGCTGGGGCCAGGCTGGGGCCGGGTAGGGGGGCCTTGGCCCCCAGGGATTAATGAAGCCAAATCCTCCACTGCTCCCGCCCCAGAGGAAGCTGAGCGCTGTAACCCTCCCCTTCTGCTGGGGCGAGGGAGCCACAAGGGAGCTGTTCCTGCCGGAGGGTCGGGATCACAGGTTCTTGGCAGAGATGATGGTGAGGGTGGGATGGCCTGGGGGTGTGGCCAGTCCTGCCCAAGTAAACCCAGGCAGGGCAAGTGGGCCCGGGCCAGAGTCCAGGTGAGAGAGGCCGCCACGGGCAGCCTGGTCACCAGCACGTACCTATCGGGCACCTGGGATGGATGGTGTGATGTTCTAGGTCCAGAGTGGGGACTCGCTGGCTTTGTGGCACCCCAGAATGGGGCAGGACAGGACAGGGCTGAGCTGGCTCTGGGAAGGTTGGGGAGGGCCAGCTGGGCCTTCCCGAAGCACCAGCCAGGACCACGCCCTGTTCCAAAAGCAAAGTCCTGCTAATAGCCACCTCTTTTTGAGGACAGACCTATCTATGGATTTTTTGGAAATGGCTTTGATTTTAGACACTTTGACCTAGGTCCCAGTGAAATTCAATATTCTGGAGTTCCTGTGCCGCTCCGAGGGCTCCTGCGTCCAGCCGGGAATTCGCCTCCTGGAATGGAAGCTCACCAGAGGTCTTTGCAGAGCACCTTGCCTGGGTCCTCCATAAGCGGTGAGGCCTTTGGGGGCCCTCCTGGGTCTTGGTCTCCTCATCTGGAGAATGGGGTGAAGACCTCGGGCCCCCGGGGCTGGCTAGAGGCTACATCAGATGCGTTTTCAGTTCTGTAGTGAGCCACGGAGAGCCCTTATCTAAGCTGGGCACAGCTCTGGGTTATTTACAAAACTAACTTGCTGAGTTCTTGTGAGAACCTGCCAGGTCAGTCTGACATCTGCGCCCACTTTACTAAGGTGGAAACTGAGGCACAGGCTGGTGGTGTCACCTGCCTGAGGCCACACAGCGGCTAAGAGACATAGCCAGGTTCGGGCCCAGGGCATCAGGCCCAAAAGTCTGCTCTTGGGGGCAGCTCTTTCGCCTTCTGTATCTGGCTAAATGCAAATGCCCCCAAGGCAGACATTATTAGATTGTTGTCCTTTATACAATGACGGTTCATTAATCAAATTCCAGGTATTTGCTGTACCAGGCAGCACAAGAGACCCATGTGGAAAGGGTACATCTTGAGGCGGGAGAACAGGGTTCTCATGCAGGGTTAGGGCATGGACTGAAGATGGCAGGATGTCTGTGGCCCCGGGGGCTCCCCTGACGCTCTGAGGGTCCCCTCTTGTGGTGGGGGTGCTCCAGGACCCTTTTGCCCCCCATTGGAGAATGTGGGGCTCAGGAGTTCATCACCGGGGGCGCTGTCCAGGCACTTTGCCTCCCAGCTCTTGACCATGGTTGGGGGGCCCCTGCACTGTCCTCCCAAGGGTCCTGAAGGAGGTTGCTGGGCCTGTCTTCTGATGGACATGGGGCAACCTGGTGGTGTGACTGCTGCTTCACAGACTGGTGGACGGTGGCTGCATCATCCGAAAGGCGATCCAACAACCTGGCTGCTGATGGCAGGGAAGAGAATGATGCTATTGCTTTGGGGACAGGGAGGGGGCAGGGTGGGCCCCTGTCTCCCACCCAGTTCCCAGTAGTGGGTGGACAGTCTCTGGAAGAGGGTAGGGTGGGGAGGGGATGAAGCGTGATTTGTGTGAGCTTGTGTGGGGCATGAGTGTGAGTTTGCGGGTGCATGCGGGTCTGCAGATGTGAGCAAGTATGGGGGTGTCACAGCCCATGGGGTGCATTGCACTTTGAGTGCTCAGCACCAGTATGCTCTGTGCCCTGGTGCCCCTGGGGGCACCCACAGGCCTGTGCAAATGTGTGCACAGAAACATACTTGACATATGTGCTCCAGGAGTTGCACATGGGCTGTGAACTTGAGGGAGTCTGGGGCGCAGCTGAGCGGGACAGGGAACCCTAGAACTGTCGTTCATGGCCTCTCACCTGAAGACCGTGGAGATGGCAGAGCTGCTGCCACACGCCTTCTGTGAGGACCAGTGCAGACAGAGTCCAGCCCAGCGCGGAGGCTCCCAGGCACAGTCGTCCATGCATGGGGCCCATATGGTCACCGTTTGGCTCTGTCCACTGTAGCTTCGCTGAGGAGCGTGTGCTGGGGTGGCACGTTACACCAGGCTCTTCAGAGAAATGAAGCAATTGGCCATGAAGAGGCTTATTGTAATTGTGAAGAATTGGCTCACACAACGTTGGAGGCTGAGAAGGCCCCGCTCTGCTCTCTGCACGCTGGAGCCCCAAGAAAGCTGCTGGTGGCATTCAATCAGATCCTGAAGGCCCGAGAGCCAGGAGCACTGGTGGTGTAAGTCTGAGTCCCTGGGCAGGAGATGACCCATGTCCTGGCTCAACTAAGCAGGCAGAGAAAGCCCATTCTCCTCTCCTCGGCCTCTGCATTCCATTCAGGCCGTCGGCAAATCGGATGAGCCTGCTCATGCTGGGGACACCTGCTTTCAGATGCCCATCTCCAGAAGCACTGGCACAGACACACTCAGAAATCATTTCCATTTCAACCAAATATCTGGGCACCCTGTGGCCAGTCAAGTTCATATATAAAATTAACCACCCCAGGTGGCTTGGTGCACAAATGTGTGACCACTTGTACCTGCTTGTGTGGGCTCGTGTGTGGGTGTGTAGGTGTGTGTGAGCCCCTCAAGTTCCGCCGAGATGGATGCATGTCCTACTAGGTGCAGCTCTGCATACTTTGCATAGTGTCTGTGCTGCCGTGTGGCCGGGAATGTGCGCGTGCTCATGAGTACTGATCCAAGGGTGTGTTTGCACAGTTTCGTGCTTGTACACCACACCTGTGTGTGCAGGGCTGTGTGCACACAGGTGTGTTTGTGTGAGGGCCAGTACAGCATCTCTAGGGACTGCTGGCCATGGGTGCGGGTCCTTCCCTCTCAGCCCCAGAAGGGTCACTAGTGGCCTGGACTTCTCTGTGCAGAAGACACTGTATGGACACTGCGACTGAGCTCAGGGGTCCTGGGCTCCACTGGGCTCCACTGGGGCTCAGGGTGCCACTGGGGATGGGGATCCTGGCCTTGGACAGGAAGGCCTGGCTGGGGCAAGGGGTGTGATGAACTTTAGGATGGCCAAGGGGCCACCAGGGAAGTGCCCTCTCTGCCTGAGACCCCATCACAGAGTGGGTGCAGACGTGAATCAGGGTGTTCTGGGGCCTTGGATCCCTAGCCCTAGCCCCCAGCGGAGGGCTGGCAGCCCATGGTGGCCTCCTCCACCCACCACTGCCCTTCATGGAGGAGTCAATAAAGGCCCTGGCGGGATGGCACCGAGGTGTTTACCTACTGCTCTTGAGGCTAAATTTGTCCCTGCTGTACAAGGACGCTCAGTCTCGTCCAAGGCTGAGAGCCTGCACCTGGAGCTCCTCCCAGCCAGTGCCACAGCCACGGGGTGGGGCGGGCACCCCAGCGTCTCCTCCCACACAGAGAGACCAGAGGCAGCCACCAGCCCACCGGGCCAGGGCCTGCACGTGGCTGTTCTGGTTCTTTTCTGAGGGATGGCAGAGGCAGCAGCAGCCTTTTGGAGCCTCCAGAATCAGACAGGCCTGTGCTTAAACCCAGGACGGGGGCTTTGGGCAGCTCTCTTCACCTCTTGGTGTCTCGGTTTCCCCACCCCTGCCTTGGAGGCCTGTGGACAGGCGTCTGTGTCCAGGGCGTGGCAGAGCTTGGCCATGGTGTGTGCTCTGTACAAGCCTCCCAGGCTGAGGCTGCTGGGGCCTGGGTGCCTCCAAGGTGCTCCTGGAGGAGGGGCAGGAGGGTGGCCCGAGCGTCCCTTCCACTCTGGGCCCAGGGCTCCTGCACCAGGGCTGGAGAGGACTCAGTGAGACGGCGCAGCCACCGGACAAACGCGTGGTGGACAAATGCACATTGCGTGATGCGTGAGCTCAGGCCCTCTGGGCATCTGCGACAGCCAGGCTGCTGCCACCTTGGGACCCAGCTCCGTGCCTTGGTCTGCAGGCTGCCTCATCCTGGCCACCAGGATTCCAATGGTTACATCTGGAATGCCCCTCCCCACACCCACCGTGAACTGTTTCTGAAATGCAACATTGCCCAGGACACATGTGCAGGTGGAGTGTGGCCAAACCCACGGTCTGTCCTCGCCTTCCGAGTGTGGGCTGGCCAGTGTGTACCGCGGGCATTCCTCTGGGAGAGGTGGCATCTGACGGGGCGCCTCCCTCTTTTCCTGCCATGCTGAGCTCCAAGCTTACAGTATGGATGGAGCTTTGGTGGATACCCCATCCCTGATGGGGGCTTTGGGCAGCTTGTCACCTCTCGGCGCCTCAGTTTTCCCACCCCTGCCTTGGAGGCTAGGAAGAGGCGCCTCTGGTCACGGCATGGCTGAGCTTGGCTGTGGCGTCTGCTCTGTGCCCAGCCCTGCCCCGGAGGACCCAGGGCTATCCCGGTGGGACCTGGGGATGCCCAGAGGCTGGAGGGGCCTGGGTCCAGTTGCCCAAGCCTGAGGCCAGCGTCTGGGATTGGGCTTTTCTGAGAGAACAGACCTCAGCCCCTCAGCCCCTGTCCTCCCTGGCCCCTCTCCATCTCAGCCCCTGTGCTCGTCACCTCTCTCTTGCCTCCTCCATGTAGGTTAGCAGGGCAGGGATCCCATCTGTGTGGTTCACTGTGGGTGCTCAGCCACTGTGGGTGTCTACTGAAAACTGGCTAAATGAATGAATGAAGAAAGGATTCATGGACATGTCTGAGGTGAATGAATGAAGGAGGGATTCATGGATACGTCTGAGGTGAATGAAGGAAGGAGCGATTCATGGATACGTCTGGGGTGAATGAATGAAGGAGGGATTCATGGACACGTCTGAAGTGAAGGAAGGAAGGAGGGATTCATGGACACGTCTAAGGTGAATGAAGGAAGGAGGGATTCATGGACGTGTCTGAGGTCTGGAGCTTGGCTCTCCTGTGCTCTCTCTTGGTCCCTCTTGAGTCTGACCTTCGTCTTCAGCAGAGCAGCAGCTCCTGGTCTCCATGCGGCCACCACTCACCCCTGCAGCTCTGGCCCAGCTGCCTCCACTGTGGGTCCCACGTGGTTACAAGGACAGGGAGATGGGCGGCTCAGTGAGAGCCAGGACCCAGGGGGTGGCTGGGGCAGGCCCCAGTAGCCTCTAAAGCCATGGGAAGTAGCAGAGGTCCCCAGGACCCCCACACCTGGCACAGCCATAACAGGCTGGTGGAGAGGAGCCCTGGCCTCAGCCCCACCCGCAGGGGCTAATTCCGCCCACGCCCTGCCCCTCCATAGGCTTCTGTCTCTGCTTCCATAGAATATGTTGGCTCATACTGCAGCCCTCGCCCTGCGCCAGCCCCCCACCCCCCGCCAAAGTGGAAACAGATGTGTGTGTTCACGCACACGGAAACACACACACGAACCGCCTTCACATCCAAAGCCCCATTTCTGGGGAGAAAAATACAAGTGACAATAAGTATAAAGAGAGGAAAAAATTTCCATTTCAAACAAACGAAAGCAGTCTGCACTCCAGCGAGCCCGGGAGGAGCTGCAGCTGGCGGGGACAGCAGCCTGTTTCCCAGCGGGCCTCCCGGGGGCCAGGGCCTGGCTAAAGTGCGGGTGCAGCCCGGGGGCTGGTTCGAGGCTGTCTCCCGCTCCCTTCCGGCGGTGCTTTGATTTCTGAGTTAGATTGCTCCGTCCAGTGAGCCAGCTCAGGGGCTCCCGCCGAGCCGGGTGGACCCTTTTCCTCAGAGGCCTGCAGGGAATGTGAGTTGGAAGTCAGGTGTGCTGAGGCAGTTATGTAGCCCGGGGTCCACACAATTGCCACCAGGCAGCTCCGGCCTCACCTGGGCGGCTCCTCGGCCTTCCCGGGCCTGCAACACTGCAGCTTTGTCCCCCCAGAACCAGAGAGGGCTCCAGGCGCGGGGCTGGGGCTTCGGTTTGCATCATGCACAGACACGCTGCCTGCCTGCGGCCACCTCTCTTGCCCAGCCTGGCCGCAGTGGTGATGAACTCCTGGTGAACGTGGAGGGCTTCATGGTCCAGGCTCCCTTGGAAGCTCCCTTGAGAGGCTCCTTTCCTCTGGCACTTCCAGGAGGTCGGGCTGTTTGCTGGGCTCTGTCCGTGCCCTCAGCTGGGTTTCCTAGACTGAGCTGATCAGACCACAGTGAAGATGAGCTGAGGGCACGGGCAGAGCCCAGCAAGCACCCCAACCTCCTGGAGGTGCCAGAGGAAAGGAGTGTATTTGATAGGTCGTGTGCATAACACTCTCGGGGCGACCTCTGGAACCCTAACCCCGGCTGGAAATGGAGCTTCCGCATGACTCTGGGATCGTTTTCATAGACACCTGATCCCCGAAGACCTGACCCCTGTCCGTGGAGGCGGGTGCTCTGGGTGGAGAGGGTCGGCTCCCATCATTAGGAGGGCATAGTCACATGGCGTAGGACGGGCTCACTCCCTGGCCTTGGTGTGCCCAGAGGTAGCTGAGATCACTCTCCAAGTCAGTGGATCCGAGCGTAGCTGGGAGTCCCCCAGGGAATCTTTCAGGCAGCACAAAATATGAAGCACACAGATGAGGCTCCCCTGCGGGTGGGGTGGGGGGCAGGGCCTTGCCCCGTGGGAGGCCGGCAGTCCACATTAGGGAAGGCAATCTGCTTTCCTGAAATGTCAGTCTCTTCCAAAAATGCCTTGAAGAAACAACAAGGATAAGATCTGACCCCGTATCTGTGCGCTGTGTGGCCGGAACAGGTTGGCTGGTGCCTGAAGCGCAGCATCACACTCAGCACTGCAATTGGATGACACAACCCTCTCCCCGCCCAAGGCCCTTACGGATGCCACTGCCCACCACCCCACATCCCGTCCCATAAGATCAGACATGTTATTTTCTGAGGAGGATGATGGCGAAGACTTTGGGGGCCTTACCCTGCCTCTCATGGCCACCTTTGTGACGCGTTGTAGTCCCCAGCCCCTGAAGACGTGAACTCACACACAGCGCAGGTGACTGGCTGAGAGCATGTTAGGCAGAAATCCTAAATCCCCCGAGGCACCACACGGGAATTCGCCTGCCCTCGGTGGTGGAGAGAGGAGGGCAGCGTCCTCTAGGGAGAAGGGGTCTGGTGGACACAGTCCGGTGTCCTCTCTGCTCTGCTCCCCTTCTCGCCATGCCCCTGCCCCTGCCAGGTCCCAGTGCCCAAACCCACGTCTCCTCCACGTCTCCTCAATCTCCACCTGGCCTCCAGCGCTTCTTCACACCCCACCACAGCCCTTCCGTGGCTCTGCAGTACCCTCGATAAAACCCAGACTCAATGTGACTGACCAGGCCCTGTAGGACCCGACTGTGCCCCTCCTGTGCCCACCCCAACTCTGTCCACCAGTCAGACAAAGCCACTTGCTGCTTAGGGTGGGCCGTGATGGGCAGTGTCTTCTCCAGGCCTTTGCACGGGCATTCCCTCTGCTTGGAATACCCTCCCTGCCCTCCTGCAACCACTCATCCTTGAGGGCGTTACCACTCTGGCCTCCCACACCGGGTAGGGGTCTTGCTCAGAACTCTTGCTGCCCCTGACACATCCCGTCCACTTATAAGGACACCAGTCATGTCAAATCAGGATCCCCACCACCCCAGCGTGACCTCATTTTCACCAATCACACCTTTGAGGACCCTATTCCCAAATAAGGTCACGGTCTGAGGGACTGGGGGTGGGGGCTGCAACATATCTTTTGCTAGGGAGTAAAGGCACCCCATAACAGATGGTTTTGAGGGTGAAAGTGAAAATGTTCACAAAACCCTTGCCCTGGCCTGGCTCCAGGGGGGCCCTGGGGCAGGGGGTGGCAGAGGGGAGCTGGGGCTGTCACCGCGCAGTTCATCTTCTTCTTTTTTTCTCTTTTTTTGAGATGGAGTTTCGCTCTTGTTGCCCAGGCTGGAGTGCAATGGCGCCATCACAGCTCACCGAAACCTCCACCTCCTGGGTTCAAGCAATTCTCCTGCCTCAGCCTCCCGAGTAGCTGGGATTGCAGGCTTCTGCCACCATTCCCAGCTGATTTTGTATTTTTAGTAGAGATGGGCTTTCCCCATGTTGGTCAGGCTGGTCTCGAACTCCCGCCCTCAGTTGATCCGCCCTCCTCAGCCTCCCAAAGTGCTGGGATGACAGGCAGCTCAGCTTCTTCATGCGTCACCTGGCTTCATCTCCTGGGGGTGGCACTGGGAGACTCCTGGGGAGCACCTGCCTCGGGGCAGCTCTGCCCTTTCCCCAGCACCAGGACGCAGACCCCGGCTGCCCACACACCACTCCGTGCCAGCTGCTGGGGCCCATCTCCGACGCTCCATCTTGGCAAAGCCAGCAGGACAGTGCCTTGCGCGCCTCCCCAGTGGTGCATCCGAAACTGACAGCCTGCCCTGGGTCTGCGGCCCACCTGGCTTGGTGCTGGACGCCGCCTCTGCCGCGAGCTGGGAGGCCATTGCTCCCCTGGTGCTGAGATCGCTGCGGTATTTGAGGGTGCGAAGGCTGGTGGCAGCGCGGACAGGCCCAGAGCAGATGTGGTGTCCGCAGGCGCATCTTCTTCCCACAGTCCCCCCACTGAGCTCTGCCTTCCTGGGCCTGGGAGCTACAGCCCCCAGGTCCCTTTTATCTTCCCTGTTCCAGGGCTCTGGGAAAAGGACAAACAAAGGCGTCGGCAGCATCATTTTTCTCCCCGTTCACCCTCTGGCCCACCCTTTTCTCCCTTTTATAATGTATTTTAATAGGGTGGACCAAGATGGATGGCCTCGAACTGGGATGGGCGGCGCCTGTCCCCGCCCGCCCCTGGCCCCTAAGCCTGGCACTGTGTGCGGGGGACAAAGCCAGCAGGAGGAGGAGTGCTAGGGGGCTAGAGGCAGGGTGGCCACTCTCTGCCCTGGGGTCTCCTTGAGGACCTGGTCTGTGGCCTTCTGGGATGCTGGACCCTAATTCCAAACTGCCCCCTGCTCCTGCCTACCCCATTAGGGCTCCCCAGCAGTCAGCAAGGCCACATATGGGCCTAGGAGGTTGGCTCAGCCTTAGTGTGGGAGGGGCAGAGGAGACCCCCAAGCACAGCCCTTTCCCTGGCTGAGAGGTGGACTGACACACAGCACCCCCAAATCCGTGTTTTTTTAGGATGCATCTGATCCCTTATTTAAGCTGTAATAGGCTCCTCGTCCACTCCTGGTGTTCTTTCCCCATTGACTCAATTATTCACATCTTTTGTGTTGATGGCACAGACATCATTATCCCTATTTTGCAGATAAAGAAACTGAGGAGCGGGGATTGAACAGCCGGTGAAAAGCTGAGCCAGCATCCCAGCCCCTAGTTCCCCAGAGGGGCAGAATGGAGGATTCGTCACACTCTTGAAGTCCAGGGCCTCCAGCCTCCCTGGGCCTAGGGCTTCTGCTGTGCAGTGCCAGGGGCAAGTAGGCCTCCCTGACCGTTGGCCTCTTGGAGTCTTTGGCAGTGTCATGTGACTCCACCTGAGGCTCGGAGGGACCGAGGACCTGCCCACCACACCTTTGTGTATCAGGACAATGGGGCTTGAAGTGGCGGCTCACATTTCTGGGCCAACCCTGTCTCTTGCTCCAGGAAAGAAACTACTTTTGAAAATCCAAAGAGCTGTCCGCCAAGGGATTGATGTTTCCCTTAACAAGAGAGTTTGTTCCTCGGTGTCTGTAGACAGTTTTCCCTTCCTGGAGTGTGGGGTAGCTCTGCTCACAGGAGCTAAAAGACGGAGCAGCCCCAATATCCACCTCGGATGAACGGATCAACGATGGATGGCAGGTGGAATATTACTCAGCCATGAAAAGTTATCACGTGGATGGACTCTGTAAACTTATGCTCCATAAGAGAAACCAGACACAACAGGTTGCATACTATACAATCCTATTAATATGAAGTGTCCAGAATAGGCAAATCTCTGGAGACAGAAAAGAGATTAATGGTTTTCAGGGATTTCTTCTGGGGATGGATGATGAAAACTTTCTGGAATTTTGGCTGCATAACTCCCTGACTATACTCTAAAAGCCACCTGCTTGGTCACTTGAAACTGGTGGATTTTATGGCATGGAAATTATATCTTAATGTTTTTAGAAAGCCATAAAGGGGATGTGATGGTTAATTTTATGCCAACTCAATGAGGCTAAGGGATGCCTAGCTGGCAAAACATTATCTCTGGGCGTGTCCGTGAGGGTGTTTTTGGAAGAGATTAGTGTTTGAATCAGTAAACAGAGTAAAGGAAATCCACCTTCACCAATGCGGCTTCATCTAATCCACTGAGGACCTGAATAGAACCAGAGGGCAGAGGAAAGGTGGGTTCTTTCTCTCTTGTCTTGAACTGGGACATCCATCTCCTCCCACCCTGGGACATCAGATCTCCTGGATCTTGGGCCTTTGGATTCAGGCTGGGTCCTGCACCACTGGCTTTCCTGGTTCTCTGACATCTGGACTGAGACTGTGGCCACACCACCAGCTTCTGGGACCTCCAGCTGAGAGACAGCTGATCACACGACTTCTCAGCTTTTGTCATCGAGTGAGCTGAGTCCCGTAATAAATCTCTTTCTACATCTCTATACATCTATCCTGTTGATTTTTTTCTCTGGAGAACCCTGATTAATGCAGGGGAGCTGTGTTGGTCAGGCTGGTCTCAAACTCCCGACCTTAGGTGATCCGCTGGGGCAGCATTCTGTTCTCTGGTGCTTTTGAAATTGGGGTGCAGGTGCAGCCCTGGCTCAGCCCCTGGAAGGGAGCTGGTGTTGGGGGTGGGGCAGGACTTTTGTATGATGACCTTGGAATCTCAGAGGCTCACAGCTGGAACAGGCCTTCTAAGCTCAATTCCTTAATTTTGCAGACGGAAGACTGAGGCCCCGAAAGGGATGGAGACTCCATGGAGAGTTTTGAATTCCCAATCATCAGCCTGGAGTGCTTTTCCAGAAGATGGTGGTGGAAGCTGTGTTGATGTGTGTTCTAATGGGTTCGTCTGGATACCTAGATTTCAAATGTACCATAGGTTTGCATTTGAGTATATACAAGTTACCTATTAATGAATAAGACGTTATCCCCCAACATGTAGTAGATATAATAAAATCAACAATCACCATTTATTATCTTCCACAGTTTCTTTAGGTCAGGATTTGGAAGCAGCTTAGCTGGGCAGTTCTGGCTTGGAGTTTCTTGAGAGGTTGCCACCAGCATATTGGCGGGGCTGACAGGACTTGATGGAACTGAAGATCCACTTCCAAGGGGCTCACCTGCCTCTCTGGCAGACTCGTGCTGGCGTTGGCAGGAGGCACCAGTCCGTCCCCATGTGGACCTCTCCACAGAGCTGCTTGAGTGTCCTCACAACATGGCAGCCAGCTTCCCCCAGATCACATGACCTGAGAGAGGGCAAGGCGGAAGCCATGCGGTCTTTGAGGACCTAGCTTCAGAAGTCACACACGGCATTTCCACAATGTGCTATTGGTTACGCAGGTTGCAGAGGTCGTACAAGGGCACGAACACCAGGAGGTGGGGGCCCCTGGGGGCCATCTTGTCATCTGCCTGCTACAAGCATGAACTTACTAAGCTTACATTTAAAGCCACACTCTTTCTGGAGTTGGAAAATGCAATCTCTCGAGACTTTGCTGTTGCCGTTTTTAGTCCTTTCAAATAAATTGACAATAATTCCCTGTGATTGCCCATGCTGCACCAAATCTTGCGTGCATTTATCTGCCCGAGGCGGTATTTTGAAAGCTGCCCAACGCTCTCTCTTTAGCAGGTGGGAAAGCTGACAAACCTGGGTACTGAAGGCAATAATGTCCCCACGCACATCCTGTCCTGCCCACGACGGCTCACACAGGACAATAAAGATGGAAGCAGATTGTGGCTCTGGTGCTTGTGGGATGGTCAACGCCATGATAATCCACAGTGCTCATAAATCAGAAAGAAAGGCCAGGTGCAGTGGCTCACACCTAGAATCCCAGCACTTTGGGAGGCTGAGGTGGGAGGATAGCTTGAGGCCAGGAGTTCAAGACCAGCCTGGGCAGCAATGTGAGACCCTGTCTCCTCAAAAAATTAGCCAGACGTGGTGGTGCGTGCTTGTAGTCTCAGCTACTTGGGAGGCTGATGTTGGAGGATCCCTTGAGCCCAGGAGGTCCAAGTTGCAGTGAGCTGTGACTGCATCACTACACTCCCACAAGGGCAACACAGTGAGACCCAAAGAAAGAAAGGAAGAAGCCAGGCGCGGTGGCTCATGCCTGTAATCCCAGCACTTTGGGAGGCCGAGGCAGATGAATCACAAAGTCAGGAGTTCAAGACCAGCCTGGCCAACATGATGAAACCCCGTCTTTACTAAAAATACAAAAAATTTGTTGGGCGTGGTGGCAGTCACCTGTAATCTCAGCTACTCAGGAGGCTGAGGCAGGAGGATTGCTTAAACCTGGGAAGTGGAGGTTGCAGTGAGCCGAGATTGCACCACTGCACTGTAGCCTGGGCGACAGAGTGAGACTCTGTCTCAAAAAAATAAATAAATAAAAGAAAAAGAGAAAGGAAGAAAGGAAGAAAAGAAAGAAAGGAAGAAAGAAAGGCAGTGAGGGAGGTAGAAAGAAAAAAAAGAAGAGAAAGAAAAAGGAAGGAAGCAAGGAAGAAGGGAGGGAGGGAGAAAGGGAGGAGATGGGAGGAGAGAAAGGAAGGAAGAAGAAAGAGAAAAGGAATGAAGGAAAACAGAGAAAGAAAGAAAAGAAAAAGAATGAAAGAGAAGCTGAGTGTGCTGCAGGTCATCCTTGGCCTCCGGGGACCCTCTTCCCTAACCTCCCTGTGGCTCCGTGGCCTTGGAGGCTGACCCTTAGGGATTGAATGAAGGGCTCAGCCCTCCAGCCTCGGAGAGGTGGAGAGGCGTGTCAGGTATAGTCAGGGTATTGATTTCTCCAGCTCTCTCTCTGAGAGGTCACCTTGGGTGAGCTGCGTCATATCCCCTGCCAGGGGCCCCTCCCCCGCCCCGCATCTCTGGGCTCAGGTCACTGCCTCCTCCCCTTCCCCTGGCAAGCTGATGGGAATAGTCACTCCGTTCTATAGCAGCTTTGGGCAGGGCTCAGGCCTTGCAGTTTTCCCAAACCCTTTGCTGATGCTCCCTTTCACAAGCACTCCTCCAGTTCCTCTGTGTCAGGGTGCCGGAGGTTGGGGATCTCGAA
This sequence comes from Plecturocebus donacophilus, assembly GCA_004027715.1. Classification (NCBI taxonomy): domain Eukaryota; kingdom Metazoa; phylum Chordata; class Mammalia; order Primates; family Pitheciidae; genus Plecturocebus; species Plecturocebus donacophilus. Next base: position 4,518 of record PVKP010035559.1, on the reverse strand, counting down.
TAGTCACTCCGTTCTATAGCAGCTTTGGGCAGGGCTCAGGCCTTGCAGTTTTCCCAAACCCTTTGCTGATGCTCCCTTTCACAAGCACTCCTCCAGTTCCTCTGTGTCAGGGTGCCGGAGGTTGGGGATCTCGGCTGATACGCATCTCAGGGGGAACTTGGGCATGGGACAGTGGACAAATGGACCCTCTGCAGATAAATTCTGTCTCTCTGCAGGAGATGCCCGGTTCTGATCAGTTTTGTGGATGGTGAGGATATGAGAAAAGGTTCACTCGCCTGAGTCATAAAAGAACTGAAAATCAGTCCTCAAGAAAACACCAAAATACAGCTCTCAAGAATATGGCAACGGTGGAGGCCAGGCCTTTCAGGAGCTCACCAGGCTGCAGGGATGCAGTGAACACATCTCCCACCTGCAGTTCCCTGGCCAGGGAGTCATACTAAGAAAACCAACCAGGACGCAAAGAGACGTACGGATGAGGGCATTCTTCAGAGGAGTCATCCTGGGGAAGAATCCGGTTAATTGCTATAAATCTGTCTGCCCGACCCCGTTGCAACCGTTACCAATGAGAGCTTAAGGGTATTTAATGAGAAAATAAAATGTGCCTAATTGAAAGTTAATTGAAAAATAGTTATTACATTGATAATGTGATGGAAAATGTATGTTCATAATTAATAAATAATCAAATTAAGTGAATAATTTAGTTGAAAAACAGTATAAAGTGGTAAATATAGTATGATCTGAATTATGTAAAAAAATTTATGAATTTATTCATGATAAAAAAGGCTAACAGGAAATCAAACAAAACACAAATAATGGTTATTTCTTCATGATGAGATTATTGGTATTTTTCTTTTGTCTCCTTTTACTTATTTATTTTGTGTGTTTCTTATCCTTTATTTTTAAAAAATTTCTAGACTTTCTCAAATGAATTTCTTTTTTTGTTTAAAGAAGAAAGGACTTTAAAATTCATACCTCCTGGGACCACATACACAGAAAGGCCCCGTTCAGACAGATGACCTAATGTGATGAAGAGAGTACCTCTTGCACCTGTGCCCTGCACCCTGTGGTTTACCAATGCCGGGCCCTGCAGAGTGTCAGGGAAAGACCCTGACAGAGGCTCCGGAGAGGCGGTGACAGGTGACCAAGAGCTGAATCAGAACTAAGAAAGGAGGCCTGGACCACAAGGGATGGATGGGGCAGCCTGAGGTTATGTCTGGGCAGGTAAAGCCCCATAAGCATGGTCACGAGGGTGACCGCCTGGACCGTAAATGAATGGTTTTAGGGGAGTTTCAGGGGAAATGAAGGTGTGTGATGGATGGGGCTTTGCTGTGAAGGTGACAGAGCTGGACCCTCTCCACCCTCACTCTCAGGGCCTTCTTGCAAGGCCATAGACCTGATTTTAGACTCCTAAGCTAGTAATCTTTTTTTTTTTTTTTTTGAGATGGAGTTTCGCTTTTGTCACCCAGGCCGGAGTGCAGTGGTTCAATCTTGGCTCACTGCAAACTTCACCTCTGGGTTCAAGTGATTCTCGTGCCTCAGCCTCCCACATAGCTGGGATTACAGGCGTCTGCCACCACGCCTGGCTAATTTTTGTATTTTTAGTAGAGACGAGGTTTCACCATGTTAGCCAGGCTGGTCTTGAACTCCTGACCTCAGGTGATTCTCCTGCCTCGGCCTTCCAAAGTCTTGGGATTGCAGGTGTCAGCCACCTCACTCAGCCAGGATTCATTTTCTTAGAGGCCTGCAGATTGAACATGCTTTCTGCCTTCCCTAAATCTAAACCTGCCCTGACATAAACACGTCTGAGCTCCTGGTGCAGAATCCCTGGCTTAGGTGAGGCGGGTCCTGGGCACTGTCCCTGTGGCCACCCCCGCCCCCCTCATCTCCGTCCTCGCCCCCCTCCCTGTGGCAGGACTTCCTGACACCTGGGCCATTCCTCTCCCCTCCAAACCCCCTTCTGGATCTGGCCTTCAACCACATGGCTCCTGCAGCTGGAAACGAAATGCGCTTCCCTTCTTTTTGCTTGGCTGCTCTTACGTCCCTCCCCGTCCTCAGAAGGCCTCCTCCTTTCCCAGCCTGAAGGAGGCATCGCCTCTGCCAGCACGCCTCTTCCTCCAGCCCAAGTTCACCACCTATCCCTGTAACTGTCAAATCGTCAGCCCCAGGGCAGGGGCAGCTGCTGCCCAGTCACACGGCATCTCCTGCGTCTGGCACTAGTCCTGGCATATAAGGGATGCTCAACGTTTTTCCTAAATAGACAGCAGGGCAAAGGAATGGATAAAACCAGACCTTTCCCAATCCACGTGGCCCAAATGCACAGGTCTCCTAAGCCCGCAGGATGCCTGGAAGGCCGTGTGCCTCTAGCTACGGATGCCCCATCCCTGATCTAGCCAGCTCTCCTCCGCCTGCACTTCATACCCTCATAGGGAGTGGGCTCTTCGAGAAGCCCATGTCTAGCTTCTTCTTCCTATTCCCCTGGTCTCCCAGCTGGACCCCTCTCTGAGCACTTGGGGGCACTGAGCTGGGCTCACTCTGGCCGCCGGCCACCCTGGGCTTGGCAAAAGGGGCGTCTGGTGTCCTCAGTGTTGCCCCCTCCTCGCTTTCCCCTAGTGTCCCTGGCCCCAGGCCCCGGCGATCATGCCCCATGGTCAGGTGGGTCCTGCTGTTTCACTTTGGACGCCTCATTGTCGATAATACCCTGTGAAAAGTTGAAAATACATTTTCCTCCTGCCTGTTTCTCTCCTTTTCATTTAGCGAACATCGATTTTTTCCCCTCCTGCAGATAGAATAGAAATGAAATCACACACGTCTCTTTGGGGTGATTTAGTTGTCAGAGCCGGAGGCAGTGGGCAGATGCGGGCTGCTCTTGTCACCTCATCCATGGGTGGCTTCCTGACCTCCGACAGCCATTGACCTCACTCCTCTGCTGTGTCTCCCCACCCCCAGTTAGAAAAGGAGACCCTGGTGCCCCTGGCTGGGCAGGCAGGAGGCCCCGTTCACCAGCCGGAGGAGCCTCCTGGAGAGGTTCCAATAAAAGCCTTTTAAAAAGCCAAGCTGAAGGTGGTGTCAACACCAAACACCGTGAAGTGGCAATTATCCAATTAACTTGATTAGCGTAGACAGCACCGCCATCGTCTGCTCTGCACAGCCCGTCCTGTCCGTCCCCTGAGCTTAAACAGCTGTGCAGGACCCGAGTACTGGACACAAGAGGCTTGGCCTCCAGGCACTCCCAGGCTCACCCTCTCTGGGTCCTGATGCCTCCATCTCTCATTTGAAATAATAAAGCCTCCCTCACAGTCCGTGGTCAAGATTCATGGGCTGGCCTCAGTGTGGCCTCTGGGAGACAAGGGGAGCCGGTGCTTTAATGATGACCATTTGGCCAGTGATGTGGTATAGACCAATTTATACTCGGGTCCCAATGCTTCTCTCAGGGTCAGCATGGGCAAGCCACGTTGTGTTCTGGTTTCTTCATGGGTTCCAGAGGGATACCAACAGCACTGGCCTCAGAGATGCATACGCACAGGGTTAGTGCACCACAATGAGGATGACTGACATGAGGGCAGTATGATAGTGATGACCATGGTGGTGATGATGGTGATGGTAAGGAAGATAGTGGCAATGATGGTGATGGTGGTGTTGGTGGTGATTGTTGGTAATGATGATGATGATAGAGAAGCTGATGATGATGGTGGTGATGATGTGAATGGTGTTGATGGTGTTGATGGTGATGATAATGGTGGTAATGTTGATGGTGGTGATGATGGTGATGGTATTAATGGTGTTGATGGTGGTGATGATGGTGATGGTGGTAATGATGATGGTTGTGATGGTGGTGATTGTTGGTAATGATGATGATGGTAAAGAAGCTAATGATGATGGTGATGATGTGAATGGTGGTGATGCTGTTGGTGATGATAATGGTGGTAATGTTGTTGATGGTGGTGATGATCGTGATTGTTGGTAATGATCATGGTGGTAAAGAATCTGATGATGATGGTGATGATTTGAATGGTGGTGATGGTGATGATGATGGTGGTGATGACGATGGTGATGATGTTGATGGTGATTATGGTGATGGTGATGATGGTGATGATGATGGGTGGTAAGGATGTTGGTGGTAGTGATGATGGTGATGGTGGTGATGATGTTGATGGTGGTGATATGATGATGATGGTGATGATGGTGGTGATGATGCTGATGGTGGTGATATGATGATGATGGTGATGATGTTGATGGTGGTGATGTGATGATGATGGTGATGATGTTGATGGTGGTGATATGATGATGATGGTGATGGTGGTGATATGATGATGATGGTGATGATGCTGATGATGGTGATATGATGATGGTGATGTTGGTAATGATGTTGATGGTGGTGACATAATGATGATGATCATGGTGGTGATGATGCTGATGGTGATATGATGATGATGGTGATGATGCTTATGGTGGTGATATGATGATGATGGTGATGATGATGGTGATGATGGTGATAGTGATATGATGATGATGGTGATG
>PVKP010035558.1:0-23207 GCA_004027715.1 Plecturocebus donacophilus | reverse complement strand
TTTTAATGTTACTGGTCATATTCTTAGGTTGGGCAATAGATTCTCAGATATTTATTTTATCATTACCTTAAATATATGCTATATAATTAGATGCATATGAAAAAATATACATAATAATTATGTATAAGAGTTCTGTTTTGGATAGAGGACTGGAATTCAGAGGTGGTCAAAGGAAACCTACATTATATCTATATTAATTATTTATATGTTATTTCAATTATTTACAAGGAAAATATTGATGCATTGCTTGCACAATATTTTTGGAAGCCTAAATTCTCTGGGTAGATGGAATTTTGGGCCATTTTCTTCAATTTTTTAGCATGTTGCACATTTACTTCAGAGTCTAAGTATATTCATAACCAGAAAAATAAAATAAATTTTAAGTAACCACATATAAAATATTATAAGTATATAAAAAAATAAAAGAATATGTCATCATTATTGCATGCAGATGGTAGGGTTATGTGGGGTTTTTTTTTTCTTCTATTTTCTTATAGCACCTTCAGTTTGGCAGGGGAGTAGGATGAACAATGAGCATGTATTGATTACATAATTGGGAATTTTTAAAAACAAAAAAAAAGACTACCAGAGCCTTCTGTTTTCCACCTCTTTTAGCATTCTCAGTACCTAACATTTGAATTTTGTTTTTAACTGAATTCTAACCACTTAATAAAACACGACTTGATTTCTTCAGGAGGGGTGTTGGCTTTGACTTTACTGTTACGTACGATACGCTAAATAGATGACCATGTCTTAAACATACTTGAATTTCATTTACAGTATTGGGATAACTCCCCCTGCCTCAGTCCCTTTTGGCTATCAGTAGGCTGTCTACCATTCCCTAGATTCGACCTTGAGCCAGCTGGTCAGCATATCAAGAGCTGTCACTCTACAACCCAGCAGGACTAAAAGTGGTCAAGTCTGTTCTATGTCTAAAAAGTGGAGATGCCAACATTTCTGCAACACTATCAGGAAGAAGGCCTAAATGGAGCAGACAGATCCCCTGCCAGCTTAGCAGACCCTCTAACTAAGCCCTTCTCCGTTCCCAGGACTTCTCTTTCCCAATCCTACTCCCAATCCGCGCCCCTCTCTGAGCATCAGTGCCCCAGTTTCCAGGTGAGAAGGTATGTTCTTTGTTGTGCCTTTTGGATAGAATTCTCGTAATGATCAAGCACTGATTCTACACTGGGATCAACTCTGCTCTAACACATTCTCTTGCCTCATTTTCCCCATACTGAATTCCCCTTGAGTCTCTATGCTTGGCTTGGCACTGATTCTGCTTTGCCACAGACTGAACTGGACCCCAGAGAACGAATGTCAGAGGCCTCTTGCCCTCCAATCCTGATTTCTTACTTCCCCACATCCCTGTAAGTTTTCTGTAGATTCTGTCTTCCTCTAGCATCCTAGCTTGCTTCTGCCTTGCTATATGTCCTGCTGCTCACTGATGGCCCACCCATACACCCTAACCTCTGCAGGGGCCAACTCCAGCAGATATAATGCACCTGGCATTATAAACTACACTGCTGACAGTCCCTGCTGAAATTTATCCTAAAAACTAGCCACACTCATGAAAGCTGGAAAATATATGGCAGTTTCTATTTGGAATGTCTAAGAAACTTGAAAAACCAAAATTTCCTCAAGACAAATGATCCAAAATTCACTTGAATAATGGGAAGAGGGGTACTGGAAAGGAAAAATTAGTATTTGTTCGGCAACCACTATGTGCCATATATTTACCTACCCTACTCACAACTCAATGAATTAAGAATTATCACTAGAGATAAAGAATCCAACACTCAGTGAGCTTTTTGCTTGTTTATTTTTTGTTTTCTTTGAGACAGAGTCTTGCTCTGTCCCCTAGGCTGGAGTGCAGTGGCGCGATACTGGTTCACTGAAATCTCTGTCTCCTGGGTTCAAGCGATTCTCCTGCCTCATCCTCCTGAGCAGCTATGCCACCATGCCCAGTTAATTTTTGTATTTTTAGTAGAGATGGGGTTTCACCATGTTGGCCAGGATGGTCTTGATCTCTTGACCTTGTGATCCGCCTGCCTTGGCCTCCCAAAGTGCTAGGATTACAGGCGTGAGCCACCGTGCCCGGCCTCAGAGTTTAATAACTTTCTCACAATAGCTAAGTGGTAGCAAGAGGTAGAACTAGTATTTAAACCAGGTCTTTCTGCTTTCAAAGTTAATACTCTTTTCATCATATCATGACGACATCCAAATTTCCAACATACCTAAGAACTACAAAAGCATTTCCAAATTCTTTATCTAGCTCTAAATAATCCTTGGATTCATACCAATGTTTTTTACTAATTTAAAAAGGGTGCACATTTAAAGCTATAAAATCTAAGAAAAGGTAGTAATAGAGTATTGTGATATAAGGGCTTTTGTTTGTGTGTCCCGTTTTGTCTTTTTATACCACAAACCAAATTTTGCAAAAAGGCACCATGTAGTAAGAGTTTTGAAAGCCTTTTGTTTAGCTACAGGCAACAACAATCAACTGGGAAATCCCTATTGGAGTTTGAAGGCTGAATTCTGAAGGCTAAGTTCAATAAAACTACCACTCTAGGGAATCCTTTCTAGTCACTGACCAACCAAGAAAAGATAATTTGAGTGCAATGCACTGCTGAGTCATTTACAAAGTCTCATTTAAAAAAAAAAAACAAAAACAAAAAAAAAACTTTGGCATCATACAAATTTGGCTTGAGCTTTTTAAAAAATTCTGATAATTTTTAAATGTTGTTAGGGACAAGTTATACCCCCAAAGATTATAATTAAACTAAAAATCTTGGAGATATCTTTTTTTTTTTTTTTTTTTTTTTTTTGAGACAGAGTCTCACTCTTGTTGTCCACGCTGGAGTGCAGTGGCACGATCTCGGCTACTGCAACTTCCACCTCCCGTGTTCAAGCGATTCTCCTGCATCGGCCTCCTAAGTAGCTGGGATTTCAGGTTCACACCACCATGCCAGGCTAATTTTTGTATTTTTAGTAGAGACAGGGTTTTGCCATGTTGGCCAGGCTGGTCTCAAACTCCTGACCTCACATGATCAGCCTCTCAATGTGCTGGGACTACAGACATGAGCCACTGCGCCCGGCCAGAGGAAATATTTTAAATGTTATCTCCCCCATCTATCTTGGATGAGTAATGTGTATTTGAGAATATTTACACAAAAAGGAGTAAACAAATATGCATTATATTCATATGTTAAATAGCTTGATTTAGCCATTCTACAATATATACATGTATTAAAACATCATGCAATACAGCATAAATATATACAGTTTTTGTCAGTTAAAAAATATATACATGAATATTTATATATAAATTCAACAAAGTAATGTCTTTAAAGCCCACTGCTACTGTGACATCCTACCTGCTGCATACCCAAAGCACAACTACCCATGTGCATAGCTGCTGGGGGCAGTCATTCAACATCCTGGATCTCAGGTGCTTCAATGATCTCATCATTCTGACCTCCTTCTTTATTGCATCCCAGCCACCCCCTCTTTTGTCTCCCATTAACCTTTCCATTACCAAATCTGCTCTGCCTCTAAAATCACTAATTAAGACCTCCCAATTCTGAAACTAGTTTCTTATCCTTGGCGTTTGTTCATCTTACAACTCGTATTTTACCTGTTCTTAACCTTCATCACTAATGGTCTCTTCATTATCGTCAAGTATGAGACTCTCCTTTCATCACTACTGACTTATCCAGCTCACTTCTACGGTCCATCATATACAGACCCTAAAGGAACGTGTTTCTTTTCCTTTCATCCCTGATGTATGGAAATGCCTTATCCCTGAAGGAATGCAACTATTTACCCTCTCTGTGCCTTAGGCTGATATGCATAGCTAGGGAAAAATTCCACACAAACATATTATACCTCTAAGAATTCTACATTTATAAAATCTACAACATCAACTAAGTTTTCAACACCATCCAGCCTTTACCACTAGTTGGCCTACGTGACTATTTTAAGTCTTCTCCATATTTACTCAAATCTCTAATCTTCATACTCTCTCTTCCTTTTCCTGAGTATCTGATCTTACCACCTACTTCAAGAAAACAGAAGTTCAGACAGGAGTTGCCTCAACTTTCCAACAACACAGCCATTCATTCAATACACATTTATTAAATACTTTTGGAAGTCTGGGCTCTGGAACCAGATCGTCAGTGTTCTTATTCTAGCTCTATCCCTTGGGTAAATTACTTAACCTCTTTGTACTTCTGTTCATTCATTTCTAAATTGGAGATAATAGTGGTACCAACTTCACAGGGTTGTGATAGAGATTTAAAAAGACAAGTATACTGGGGCATTTAGAATAGTGCCCGGCATAGAGTAAGCATGTCATAAACATTAGCTGTTACCACCACCATAAAGACAACGACACTGATCAGGCACCATATGTATGTACCGAAATCTGTATCCATTAGTTCCTCCTCCCTGTCTCTGTTACAACAGTGGAAATGTTGGCTTCTTTTAACTGGGTTTAGGAGAGAAGTTAATTAATTAATTAATTAATTAGCCAAACAGGCTACTGTGAAAAGACTAAGTAACTAGCCCAAGGTCAAAAGGATATTAAAATGTAAAGCTGGCATTAGAAATCAAGTTCAACTCTGTAACTACAACATTCTGCCTTCAATATTTCCAACAGATTTAATCTGGCAGAAAGTTCTACCTAAATACCTCAGCTCCTGCTACACAAGTGAAGCTCAGGTTGGACAAAGGAGAATGTTCTCCAAAGTAAAAATGGGCCTTTAAAGCCTGAAACTACAACTATGCATAAAACACTCTAAATGATGGAAGAGGGAGTACTGAACTCCGAAGGCAGTCAGGGAAAACTTCACCGCCTATACGATGCCAACGAGAATATTTTGAAGAGAAGTATGCAGAAAATCCCTGACCGAGAGTTAACAAGGGGCAGGGAATGCCTTGATGGTGAGAAAAAGTTACAGCTGCTACCAGCAGGAAATCTCTTGGACATGACAAAACCTGTTTAATAAAAAAGGAGAACATATTAAAACTATTTGGCATGTGGGCCCGAATCAAACGGTACAGCATGAAAGTCTGGAGATCACCTGAGGACTAAAAGCAGAGTCCCTTCAAGTAGGGAGTTAGAGTTCCAACAGCTGTCAAGGAATCTCGATCCTTCAAATACTATTAAAGAGGTAATATAAAAGAACTTTAAGGAGTAACTGTGGATGTGGCAGATAAGAGATTGTGCTATGTTCAGAACACCTGGAATCACTTAAGAGACATCTGTTATCATCTGGGAATCAGAGATTAGAGCACAGGACCACTGGTTAGGTCAATTCAGAATAGCATTTCCATGTCTCCACAGCAACTGCTCATAGGAGTGGGACCACGGGACTTGGGGCTTTTCATCGTACCTTTCCACATACTCCTTATGATGGCACTGAAACCTACACGGTTTTCCACAAGTTGGGGTAAATAACAATGAATACATTTTAAAATAAAGATAAAGAAGAACATTTTTTTAAAAAACTAGACTCTCCTAAAATTCACACTATGTCGATAACTCTTAGATACAGTATCACATTTAATTTTGACAATGAGAATGTTATTACCAGTAACATTATTATCACTATTCCATCAATAGGAACACTGAAATTCAGAGAGGTGAAATATCTTGCCTAAGGTCATCTAGTTTATAAAAGATAGAGCTGAGATTTGACTCTAGATCTGTCTGACTTTGCCAATATACATATGGAGAGAAGGCTAAAAAAAAAATTGCAAGGGATGCCATGATGCCCCTTATAAAAGCCATCTAAGCTACCTAAAAACTGGAACTTACTTTTAACAGTCCTTAAAAATTAGTGTGTACAATTAGAAGCACGCTTGCCTAGCAGGCATATTAGAATTGACTGAGTAAAGGAAAGACAAAGCAGTGGCATTTTATGCTCGAGAAAGGATGGTCAGCAGGGTCAGACTGGATGATGACCAGCACCCACCCTCGGCAGTTTCATCAGAATACTCCAAAGAAATAATTCTGGTGGGCTGTGACCAGCGTCTTCCCACATTGCAGCTGACCCTATTTCAGTCACGGATACCAGCCCTAGCAGTGGGGAATGCTGAGAAAGTGTGCGGGTAGCTCCTGCCAGGCGACCTTGTCTACCACCAGGTTGTGGGGACAAAATCTCTCAGAGGCAACTAGGTGCAATGGCTCATGGCTCATGCCTGTAATCACAGCACTTTGAGAGGCCAAGTTGGGTGGCTCACGTAAGGTCAGGAGTTTGAGACCAGCCTGGCCAACATGGTGAAACCCCATCTCCATTAAAAATACAAAAATTAGCAGGGTGTGGTGGTGCATTCCTGTCCAGCTACCAGGAAGGCTGAAGCAGGAGAATCACTTGAACCTAGGAAGCAGAGGTTGCAGTGACCTGAGATCACGCCACTGCACTCCAGCATCAGCGACAGAGTGAGACTTCGTCTCAAAAAAACCAAACCAAAACAAAAGAAAAAACTACAACAACTCTCAGAATCAGCCCTACTGTAAGAGAACCAGAAGTGCTCTAGCGTGAGAAAAGCAGCACAATTTCACATATATTCATGTACCTTAAAATTATGATAACTATAAAACAATGGAGGAAGTAGGGGAACAGACAACTGAAAATTGATGCCATCCTAGGTTCCCCTCTGAGTCCACAGGTTGTTTGCCAGGAATATACTTATCCATAATGTTTCACTGACTTTTTAAAAATTATTTTTTCACTAACTTCTAAAATATGTTTTGTTTACAGCCAGGCGTGGTAGCTCATGCCTGTAATTCCAGTACTTTTGGAGGATGAGGCAGGCGGATCATCTGAGGTCAGGAGTTTGAGACCGGCCTGGCCAACATGGTAAAACCCTCTCTTCTAAAAAATATAAAAATTAGCCAAGCGTGATGGTGGGCGCCTGTAATCCTAGCTACTTAGGAGGCTGAGAGAGGGAGAATTGCTTGAACCTGGGAGGTGGCGGCTGCAGTGAGCTCAGATTGCACCACTGCACTTCAGCCTGGGCAATAGAGACTCCATCTCAAAAAATAATAAAAATAAATATGTTTTGTTTACAACTTAACTTTCTAGATTGGCAAGATAAATGAGAATACTCAATTCTTGCAAAAAATAACTGTGACTTACAGACCCTGGATTGGCAGTATTTCCCACTGGCATGAGGTTCTAAAATTCACTCACATAAAAACAGCCTTGGTCAGACCATCTTATCCGAGACTGTTAGCTGCCTGAAAACAGAAAGTATAACTCTCATTCATTCATTGACTCATATAAAACTTTCTTTCTTCATTCATTCACCTATATCAATGCCCAAACAAAGGAGGTACTTAACACCTACGTCATTAATGACTGAGTAAAGTTATTTAGCAAAGTACCTAGAGTTAGTTTGCAGATGTTAAGCAGCAAACTTACAGATGTAAACTAAACTAAACCTAAAGTACTCAGACTCCAGGATCACCTACTGTATGTCTAGAGCTCAGAGAAATTAATGCTATAGGAACTGGATCTGTTTTTTATTGTTGTTTTTTGTTTTTGAGATAGGATCTCACTCCCATGGCCCAGGCTGTAGTGCAGTGATGCAACCTCAGCTCACCTGGGCTCCAGTGATCCTTTCAACTCAGCCTACTGAGTAGCTGGGACGAGAGGCAGATGCCATCACACCCGACTAATTTTCGTATTTTGAGTAGAGACAGGGTTTCACCATGTTGCCCATCCTGGTCTCAAACGCCTGGTCTCAAGCAATCCACTACCTCAGCCTCCCGAAGTTCTGGGATTACAGGTATGAGCCACCCCACCTAGGTAGGTATTGGATCTTAAAGCCATAACAAGTGCCTTTTAAGAGCATGACTTGTGCTGCTCGGGGGCACCCCAGGGAGCAGCCTCTTTTAGGATACATGTGATCCTGGCCACTACCAAAAGATGGCAAGAAAAGCAAATTTTCACCTGTTCCTTTCACAAAGGTACTGTAAGCAACTCTAGAGGGTGGTAGAAAGGCACAGCATAAGAACAAGGGAAATTACTTCTCCTGCAATCACTGTTTTTCAGTTAGCATCTTCACAGATCTCTACTCCTGGGTCAAATTAGATCTGATCAAGTAGAGAGTAGACCCATGAACAACACTTACCTTCAAAGAGGAAAGAACACTTAGGATGCCCATTTGCTTTTAAAAGTTCCCATATAGTAACAGTTTTAAGCTCTCGTTTTCAGCATTAGCTAAAAGAGTGTTCAAAGCTTTAAAAGGACGAAGGCGGGGAACCGAGGGAGCCTGTGGAGCCATCACAGCTGCCTTGAAAGCTGGAAGACCGCTGTAGTCACAGTCCATCAGTTTCATGCCTGTGGTTTCCTTTCATTCTCAGAGTCAATTTAAATTACTAATAATCAGGAAACCTACATGACAAGACATCCATTAAAGACAACTACTAATAAAATCAAAACTAAGTATCAAATCGGATCATGGTACGGCTCTTGGGTTATAATTTAAGCTTGCATAAAGTGCAAACGAATGCAGTAGAGGCACTGCTCTGAAGAACAAAATTAATTGCCTTTGTGACTTCTCCTAACTCACAAAACTCCTTCAGGGAAGTTACTGCTTTTTTAACAAACAGTAGCCACTTTAAATCCCAGATGCTGTTAGTATCGTGTCATGCTTGACGGGGCAGAGGCAAGAGGAGTAAATTTTTATTTAAACTCCTCAGTAAACAATGTCAACATTTTTAGCAGGGCCCACCTTACTCTAACTGCATAAACCATAAGTGCAAATGACTAATCTAGTTTTTAATTTGATACTAATAACTTGGACTAGTTGAGTAATTGTGGTTACTTTTTAACTTACTTTTCCTTTTGACTTCTAAAGTTACCACCCAAAATATACGTGAAGGAGTAAATACATAGTCACACCACAGCCCAAGACACTTAGCAGCATTATATTATTTGAGAGACCAACAAACCTGTAGCCAGGTGACCCGGATACTACTGTCAGATCTGGTCAGGTATGTTGGCAAGTGACACCTTCTCCGGGCATCGTTGGTAAACTGAGGGACAAAGGGGATCTGATACTAAGCTTGATGGTAAAATCATGAGTGGAAAGGTTCTTGATCACCACTGTAGCCCTGTTTGTTGAAAGAATGAATGGGGTCTATACCATGGGCCATGCTTTAACTAAGAGGTATGTATAATACATGTAACTCATTTAATCCTTATAACAATCCTCTGAAGGGGAACGATTATCCCCAATTCACAGATTAGGAAAGAGAGATCAAAAAGAAAGGCAACTATACAAGATCGCACAGTTACTGGGTAGAGTGAGGATTCAAATCTAGGTTTGTCTGACACCAAAACCTATTTCCTGCTTTCTTTCACTAAGAGAAAAATTATTATTTCTGGGAAACGGAATTATTCTACTTATACTATACATATCTCAAATCATTTTAGTTCATTATAGAAAAGATACACTTCCATTTTAAGTTCCTAAGCCCTATTTTAAAGTAAGGCTTTTACATCTTGTTTACATTTCTGTAACCTAGTGGGCAGAGCATTGTAGGAGCCCTTGACAGTCTCCCAGAGGTTGCCCTGTGCCCACTGCGTTTCCTCACAGACTTTGCCAGAGTACACAATTTGTTCCCCACCACCCTAATCAGTTGCTGAAATGCTAAACAGTGTGTAGTTGGAATAGCCCCTATCCCTCCAGCATGCATGGTCCAAATTTTTGCAAAGCAGCTACAAAGGCAATTTTGGAAACATACAACTCTTAACAACTCTCCCATCTGGTTTTCACACCAGCTCCTTCCTCCATAAGCCCACAGAAGTCACAGTCAGCTCCTGTTTTCTGGGAAACTAGCTGTCTTTTCATCTTGCTGGGTGTATGTTATGTCTGTCTGTCAGCAAATTGGGAAATGGCCTCCATCCTGACAGATACATTTTGTAAAGCCTCAAAAGCACATACACTAATGTGAAGAAAAAAAAGAACTTTTTCTGTTTTGGACTCTGGCTATTTGCTCTTTATAGCTGAAGTGTCAAGGGAATGGGATTTCCCAGGTAGATGTACTAATGTAAAATGCATTAGTGTTAAGGTGGGGGCTCCCAATCCACCCAAGGCCAAAGGGTTAATACAAAATGACAGAATTTAATGACTGCTATTATGGTTGCCAAGCAACCAAGAGAAGGTGTGCCATAAAGGCCTAATTAATGAATGAGGTAGCAAGAGTTTCTGTTAAGTTGGTAAGCAGTTCACAGTTCACCATTGCCTAGCTTTGCCCAGATGGTAATACTCTTAAGCTTTCTTAGCTCCACTGAGCAGCAGCAAAATAATGTGATTATAGTTGCAGCTCTGGCTAAAGTCCTGACATCCTTTCCAAACTCAGTGAAATTTCTTAAGTCAGTTGAAACAACAGCCTCCTGCAGATTCACAATGAGGATTGTATGCTTGCATTTTGTTACTCATATGAGATCCAGGTCCAGAGGAACATGGGAATGATTCTCTTCTGAATTATCGGCTGCAGGAACATTAAGATTCGTCAAAATTTGGGACTAAAACTGAACTGCCATTGGAACGAGAGGCTCTGCCGGGAAAATGTTCTTTTCAAAGGAAAGCCCAGACAACAGTAACAAAGGACTACACCCTGAGTGTCCACAACTTGCTAAGCTCTATACAAGTGGTAATAAGGTTTGGCTATGTCCTCACACAAATCTCATTTTGAAATGTAGCTCCCATAATTCCCACATGTTGTGGGAGGGACCCAGTGGGAGATAACTGAATCATGGGGGCGGTTTCCCCCACACTGTTCTTGTGGTAGTGAGTCTCACCAAACTGATGGTTTTAGACGGGGAAACCCCTTTCGCTTGGTTCTCATTTTCTCTCTTGTCTACTGCCACATAAGAAGTGGCTTTCACCTTCCACCATGATTGTGGGGTCTCCCCAGCCATGTGGAACTGTGAGTTCATTAAACCTCTTTTTCTTTATAAATTACCCAGACTCGGGTATGTCTGCATAAGCAGCGTGAAAGTGGACTAATATGGTGGTTACATTATCCCTAGTTTTCATAGCACTCTAAGGTAGGAATTATGACTCCCATTTGATAAACTAATGCTCAGAGGTACCTTGCTCAGTATCACAAACACTACTAAAGTGCAGCTGAGCCAGGATTCAAACCCTGTTCTGACTCCCGAGACTATTCTCTCCCCACTGCATTATGGCTGCCACTGTCATGGATGACAATCACAAAGACAACTGTCCGCCTGGGAGTGCTCTCTAGGTATCACACACGAAGCTGGCACTTAGACATCTATTATCTTGTTTGATCGCCATCCTTGTAACAACTCAAACACTGATGCTATTATTAATCCTTATTTTAAAGACAGTGGATACCAGCCTCAGTTAATTCACAGACTGAGTTGTCTTGTCCAAAATACTTGGGACCAAGAGTGTTTTGGGTTTTCAGATTTTTGAATTTTGAAGTGCTCGCATATACACATCAAGATAATCCTGAGGATGGGACCCAAGTCTAAACATGAAATTCATTTATGTTTCATATACACCTCATAACACATAGCCTCAAGGTACTTCTGCGGAACGTTTTTAATCATTTTGTGTAAGAAACAAAGTTTCGACTACATCTTGATGGTAACCCATCACATGACTCAGGTGTGGAATTTCCCACTTGTGGTGTCATATGCTTCAAAAAGTTTCCAACTCTAGAACATTTCGGATTTTGAATTTTCAAATAAAGGATGCTCAACCTGAAGTAAATGAAGATAGCAATACGTGAACACAAGTCTGTGGCTTCAAAGCCTGCTCTCCTTTCACGGTGCCACACTGCCTCAGTAACGACCACAAGTCATAATTAAAGGCTTGCTCTGATTTAATTTCCATACTGAAAATGGGCAATATACTCAATTACCCTGTTCCCTCCATGCCACCATAATCAATTAAATATGTAAGCTTTTCTTTCAAGAGTAAAACTTCTACATCTAAACGTAGCTCAAAATCACCACGTATTCAAACAGGGAGGGCCCCTGAGAGCAGGTATAATGGATTGGCCACCACCAGCTAAGTCTTGAAGATAACAAGAGGGTGTCGCCATGGGGAATGACAGAAGAGGAAGCTGCCTCAGCCTGGGCTCCCGTGGAAAATGCTCTTGTTCTTTAATGGGGGAAGGTCTATGTGAGCTGGGGGGCAAAATGGGGGCCCCAAATGAACAAAGGTAAAGAGAAGAGGAAGAAAGATTGGTCCAAGACCAGTTAAAGTGTTCTCATTAATAGGCCTGCAACTTCAAATGTAATCAAAATAGAGGATCTAGCTCAGTGTAGCAAAGGATCAGAACATTTGCCCCTCTGATCCTTTCATTCACCAAAATACAATCTCTTTACTAGACCCAGCAACTGGTACAGACACACGTTTACTCTTTGATCAAGGCTACTCAAAATACATTCAAACTCTTTTCAGACTAATCTTAGCAGAGTTAACTTTCTCGTTGTTAACATTGTCTCTTATGGGTTAAGCCATGATTATTTGCAGTGGACTCTCTTACCTATGGCAATTTCTAAAATCCAAGATTGGCTTCCTGCTGCCATCCTGATGTGTGTGGGCTGCCTCCATCTTGCTGGGGGTGAACACTTGGGGAACACAAACAACTCAAGACTAGTTTAGGCAAAATCAAATTAGAAGATTAAACCAGTCTTTACCTAAAAGAAATGGCATTCATGCATTCATTTATCAAACATCCCATGATCTCTTAAAAAGCCAAATGCTAGGAATTTAAGTATAACACTCAGAACTTTTAGATTATAAATGATACTCCTTCCAAGTGTCGGACTCAGAACTATCTTCTGCCTTAGAGGGCAACCTCACCTGCTTGCTCACTCACTCTCCACACCAACTCTTCCCCTCCCTCTCTGCCCTAATGCAGATCCCCACAACTTCTCACCTCATCTGTAAGTGGTTCCTCCACACTAGAGCCAAAATGATTTTCTAACACACAGATCTGATTATGTCATCCCTTTACTTAAGATTCTCCAAGTCACTCTTCACTGACTTCAGTATCAAGTTCAAAAGCCATCACATCCATGGCCTGTGAGGTCCTTGCTCTCTGGTCCTTCCAGCCTCACTTCCTGGTATTCCTCTCTGCTCCAGGCACACTGAATGCTCCGCCAATCCACAGAAGCACTGCGCTCCCTTGGTCCAGGGCCTCTCTCCCTTCTCTCCCATTCCTGCCCCAGCTCCCCACCGACCTGGGTGACAATCTTAGTTGCTCTTCAGGTTTCATCTCATTTTCCATCTTCACCAACTTAAGTGAGCTACCTCGTGATATGGTTTGGCTATGTCCTTACCCAAATCTCATCTTTAATTGTAACTCCCACAGTTCCCATGTGTTGTGGGAGCAACCCAGTGGGAGGTAACTGAATCATGGGTGCAGTCTTTTCCTGTGCTATTCTCATGATAATGAGTAAGTCTCACAAAATCTGATGACTTTAAAAATGACAGTTTCCCTGTACCAGCTCTATTTGCCTGCTGCCATCCATGTAAGATGTGACTCGCTCCTCCTTGTGTTCTGCCATGATTGTGAGGCCTCCCCAGCCATGTGGAACTGTAAGTCCATTAAACCTCTTTTACTTCCCAGTCTCAGGTATGTCTTTATCAGAAGGCTGAAAACAAACTAATACACCTCCCTCAGGGCTTCATACTTTTATACACTTACCACATCGAGGCTTTTAGTCTGACCATCTCTCCCATAAGGGCATGTCATCTTTGTCTCCAGTGTCAACTACACTGCTTGGTTCATAGTAGAATGCAGTATATGTTGACTAAATCAATATTTATTGAATGAATGACAGGTGATACCTAACAACCATCATATTCTAGTGTGATTTTTATTTGCTGCCCAGTTGGTTAAACAAGAACATCCAAATTCCCCTCCCTTCTTCCCCTCCCTCCCCAAAAGCACTGAACTAGTCTAACCTTTGTAGTCTTAGCGCTTGGTGCTCACTCCCCTTCTTAAAGTCAACTGGGTTGCTCCAATTAACCTGCATTTCTCATCCTAACCCCAGACTTCGAAAATTGAGAGCCACAATAGAAAACAAGCACAACTTATCACAGGAGGCTGAAAGAAGGGAGGATCCAGGAGTTCGCATCTGTAAAGCATCTAATCAGCTTCTAAAACCACACATACCTAAATTTCCTAATGAGACGTCAGCATAAATTTCAACCTTTAGAGGTACTGAAAAATAAACACACTGAATTCTCAACCTTGGCTCCAGGCCAAATCTGACTTCAACTTTGGCACAAAGAGTTAACCACCTGGAGTGAAGGGGAGGGGAGGGGAGGAGAAGAGAGAAAGAAAAGAGAGGACAGAGAAGCATAAAATTCAAAGAAAAAAAAAGTCATTGAGCAGACTTCTGAAGAAAGCCTGGTTGATTGAAAATGAAAGCTAGGATGCAGACAGGAGGTGGCAGCATGGACTTGAGGTCTGAGCATCAAAATGCCTGGCCCAGCTTCCCCAGCTTTTTCTTCAAGGCTGTGCCGCAGAAGCCATATCATAACCTCTCTGAGCACAGGTCATCTTCCAAAAAGGGAGAAGCAACTCGTCTTTCTTAGACCAAGTGATATTCTGAAAATAAAGACTAAGAAGAATAGCAATTCTCAAATGAATCAAGCTGTAAAAAACACAAATCATCCCCAAGTGCTTTGATAGCTGATACAAAAATTTTCCAAATCTGAACTTGCATTCTAATTTTGACGAATATTCTAAATTGGCTTCTAATGATATAAAAAACATGAGATGGCTTTATTGCATACCACTTCAATCTGGCTCAAAACCATTAAGAAATGCATCTTCAGGAAAATTCTCAGCAAAGAGAAATTCAAAAGCAACTTTTAGCCATTTTTGAAATCTGTTTCAATGAGTTCTAAATTTATAGTAAAACATCTCTCCAATTGTAATGCCATTCAGAGCACAATGACACCAATTATGCCCAAGCCTAATTGTTAAAGCTTTAGATATAGCTAAAAATTTAGAAGTTGAATATGAAACACTCTTGTGACCCTCATTATATTTTTGCTCGAAAATGTTCAATATCAGTAGCAGAATTGCGAGTTAAATGCTAAAATTCAGTGACAGTGAGGGAAGGAATTTATAAAACCTTTTAAAACACTTAAAAGCTGAATGGCTCAGGTCTTTGATGTGACTGAGTGCTTTGCAAACCAACTTGAGAAAAGTTTCCTTCTGTCCTGTATGCAAAGGCAGCTTTCCAGGACTACAGGTTCTAGAGTGCAATTTGGAACCATTTCAGCATCACAAGCCCCATAATTCAAACCCTGGTTTGTGTCTGTCTTTATAGGTCATTGTTGGCCAGCGGGAAACTATTAAGAAAAAGACATTGCAGCTAAACCAGTAGGCTGTGGTACACAGTTGCAAGGCCGCAGTTAACCATTAGCAGAACTGCAGGCAGGCTTTGCTCAGCTGCAAGCAAAACTCTGGTGCATCCTCCGCCCAGCAGCAGGAGGGCCCCCGGCCAGCCGAGAGAAGCCACTATGCCAAACAAACTGTACGGGCCTCACTGCTTGGATGCTTCCAGAGAAAGAAGGAGAATCGATGGGCTCCTTTGTAAACCACTTCTTGTGCTTTAGGACTGTGACCGACTTCAAAATTGGCATAACTTAATCCGGTCACAAATTATGCCATGGAAATCTTGAGGAAGTTATCTTCCTGAGGAAATACCTATGTGGCCCCTTATAAACGAAATTCTGATAGGTAAATAACAAAAAACAAAAGAAAAACACATTCAGCTTTTAGCAAGCAAGAAAAACTGCACAATCTGATATGATTTCTACTATTTAAAGCAATTTTTAGTAAAATCTGATGGGCATTTGTGAATGCAGACCTTAAATATCAAAGTTTGTGTTAAACTATAACACGACTTTATACATCCATCTCTATTAACAGGACCTGACTCACAGCATTGACTTCCCTCTCAAATATTTGTTGAATAAAATGTTTTCATTGTTAATAATGAGTAACCTTTATTAATGGCTTAGTCTGCAACAAGTATTCTTCTTACGACTTTACATGTATTTAATTTTTGGAAAAAGTCATTTTTACCAAGAAAAGCTCTCATTTGGAAATGATGCAAAGTAAACGTTAGCACCATTATTCCCTTTACAAAAAGGCCCTTCAGATAACTCAATAGTAACATGTCTCACATTGAATCCAAGCCTGAGTATGAATCCAGATTCTTCCACCACACTCCATGCTGCATCTGTCGATCACATGAGCATACTTTAGCCATTCCAAACATGACCACTTCCAAAATGCACTAGAGCATGAAGTCCTTGAGGACAAGGATGGTGCTTTATTCACAGCTGCATCCCCAGTATGCAGCATAGAGCATGAAAGAATGAATGAAGAGAAGGAAGAGCCTCTGGCTTTTACCAGTTGCTCACACACAACCACCCACAATAGGTAGTGTGAAATTTGTTACCTGGTATCACAGAAGTATACAGTACTTGGGTAATTCTTAGTAATGGGGGAAAAACAGCAAGTAAAGAAGAGATCTTGAATACGATTTTTAGCCTATGATCTAGCGAACACAGAAGGGGTTCTGTGAAAACCTGTAATGTCTATAGAACTTTTTAAGGAAACCCACATAAACATTTTCTGGAGACAGTTCTTGGAGTTTTCAGCAGATTTGCAAAGGTATCCTATCCTACCAAAAAGTTTGCCTTTTAAGAGTCTTCTCCAATTTTATTGCCATAGGACTGAATGGGAAAGGCCAGTGACTCTGTGGTAGAGGGCTTATGTTCAAGTCCTGTCCTCCAAGCAGCCATAGAACCTTGGTCAGGTGAGTCTGAAGCTCAGTATTGTCATGTGTAATTTACTTAGTTGTCACAAGATCTAAATGGTATGATCAACATTAAATGTATTCAGCAGGATACCTTCTCTCTACTTGGCTATACTCAAAGTGTGTAAAGTATACAACAATAAAATATGAACAGAAGATGGTACAGAACCACTGACAGAAATAATGAGAGTACCAGCTGCTCTTCTTTTCCCTGGAAATGTTTTCTTGTTTAGTCATCTAAGAAAAAGGAACCAGAAAACATCCACTTTTCCTGGAATGTCCACTAAGAGCTTCATTTATAACAAGCTAAAAGTTAGTATCAAGCTAAAAGTCAAATTTAATACTTTAAACTAGATTTTCTGAAGTAAAATAAATTGAATGATATTCTCATATACAAAAAGAAATTCTAAAACACCTATGACACTCAAGGAAGGAAACATGGATTCTGTTTCAAATCTACCCCACCTATCCAGAGAAGAGCACTTTTCAGATCCTCCAGATGTATCCTTTGAAGCTACTTGCTTTGACATCATAATTACAAAATGGTACAAGGGCTTTGAAATCATAAACCAGATGATGATTCAAAGAACAAACATCAAGAAACAATCTTTTACTTGCTAAAGACCTTAAATCATAGGAAAACACCTTCAGAAAGCAAAGAATGAAAGTAATAAAAACTCAGTATTTAATTTGTAACTGTACCATTCATATTAGCACCAACAAAAGAAAGAAAAAAAACAGGAAAGGAAAGAAATATTTAGATATAAATCTAACAATACAGGTGTAGGAACTATATGCTGAAAAACACAAAATACCAAAGCAAGAAATCAAAGCATCCCTAAATCAATGGAGAGATGTACTATGTTCATGGACTGAAAGACACAAAATACTGTTAAGAGGTCATCTTTCCAGCCAGGCGCAGTGGCTCACACCTATAATCCCAGCACTTTGGGAGGCCAAGGCGGGCAGGGCAGATCACCTGAGGTCAGGGGTTTGAGACCAGCCAGACCAACGTGGAGAAACGTTGCCTCTTCTAAAAATACAAAATTAGCGGTCATGGTGGTATATGCCTGTAATACCAGCTACTTGGGAGGCTGAGGCAGGAGAATCACTTGAACCCAGGAGGCAGAGGTTGTGGTGAGCCAAGAGCACTCCATTGCACTCCAGCCTGGGCAACAAGAGCAAAACTTGGTCGCAAAAAGAAGGGGGGAGGGCCATCTTTCCCCAAGTCAATTTATACATTCAATCCAACATCAAACCAAATCACAGTGGGATTTTTCTATAGCAACTAAAGGTCAAGAAACTAAAGGAGCAAAATTTACGTAGAAAAGCAAAGAAACTTGAATAGCTGAGACAATTTTTAAAATGAAAAACACAGATGGGTGATTAATGCTACCTGATTTCAAGACTTACTGTGAAGCCACAATCAAGACAGTAAAGTATTGATAGATATATAGAATAATGGAAGAGAATAGAGTCCAGAAACAGACCCATACAAATACTGTGTAGTCCATTAATTTTTGTGAAGGCACAAGGATGACTCAATTGAGAAAAGATGATCTTTTCAACAAATGGTGCTGGAACAACTAGATGCTCATGTGAAAAAAAATAATAACCTACAAAAAAATTCAACCTATACCTCATACCTTAAAACTAATTAACTTAAATGAATCAGAGACCTACAGATAAGGCATTAAACTATACAACTTTGAGAATATAGGAGAAAATCTCTGTGACCTTGGGATAGGCAGAGTTCCTAGACATGACACCAAAAACATGATCCATAAAAGATAAGATTGATGTGTTATAACTTTATCAAAATTAAACCATTTGTTCTGTGAAAAATCACTGTTAAGAAAATGAAAAGACAAATCACAGGCTGGGACAAAATGTGATTTGCAAATCATACATCTGAAAAAAGATTTATATCAAGAATACTTAAAGAACTCTTAATACTTAACAATAAGGAAACAAATCAATTTTTTAATGGGCAAAAGATTTGCATACTCTACCAAAGATGATATACAAATGGGAAATAAGCACAACATGTCCCAAATTATTAGGGAAATGCAAATTAAAAATCACAATAGATCCTACTACACATGTAGAATAGCGAAAATGCTCGTGAATATGTGGGACAGTTGGAACTCTCATGCCCTGCTCGTGGGAATGCAAAATGATACAACCACCACTTTGGAAAACAGGCAGTTTCTTACAAAACTGAACGTATACTTGGCAACATACACCCAGCAATTCCACTCTTAGGTATTCATCCAAAAGAAACAAAAACTTGTGTTCACACCAAAATCTGTATGCAAATGTTTGTAACAGTTTACTTATAATCATAAAACCCACAAACAACCTAAATGTCCTTGAATAGTGAATAAACAAACTATGAACACATTCATACAGTGGAATACCTCTCAATAATAAAAGGGAATAAATCACAGATACACACATCAACATGGATGGATCTCAAATGGGTTTTGCTATGTGAAAGATGAGAGTCTCCAAAACGTAATACCATATGATCACATTTTGTAAAAAAAAAAAAAAAAAAAAGGCAAAACTACAGAGATGGAGAAGAGGGGTTAAGAGCAAGAGGGTTTGACTACAAAGGGGCAACACAAGAGAATTGGAGTAGGGGATGACAGAAGTGCTCATATTGTGATCATAGTGGTAGATATATGACTATGCATTCGTCAAAACTCATCAAATTGTATAAAATGAGTAAATTTTACTGTACATAAATTAAAAATAAAAATAGAAATTAAAAGTCTCACCTAATCTATTAATTTTGAAAAACGAATACATTGGAACTCTTCTAATACACTTATCTGATTGAATTGAGTTAGGAATGGAGGCTCTGGAATGAAAATTGCCAAGTTTTAGCTGTATCACTTTTGACAAGTTATTTAATCTGTCCAAACATCAGTTTCTTCATCTGTATAATGGGGGCCACAGTGCCTTCTCAAAGAGTTTTTAATGAGGATTAAATGAGAGAATGCATGGAAAGCACTAAGCAAATAGTAAGCATTCAATAAATGAGTTATTAAGTTTGTCTGTATTTTAAAGACAGGATCTGGCTCTGTTGCCCAGGTTGGAATACAATAGTGTGATCATGGGTTTCTGCAGCCTCACACTCCTGGGCTTAAGTGATCCTACCATCTCAACCTCTTAAGTAATTAGGAATACAAGCATGTGTCACCACACCCAGCTAATTTTTATATGTTTTATTTTTAGTGGAGACAGGATCTCACTATGTTGGCCAGGCTGGTCTCCAACTCCTGGCCTCAAGCAATCCTCCCACCTTGGCCTCCCAAAGCACGAAGATTACAGGCAGAAGCCATCACATCCAGCCTTGCTTTCACTTTCTTAATGTTCCTTTTTTTATTTCTGAGTATGACTTTTTAGAGAATCATATTCTTGTTTGGTTCTTTTCAAGACAGTCTCACTCTGTTGCCTAGGCTAGAGTACAGAGGCACAATCATAGTTGACTGTAGCCTCAAACTACTGAGCTCAAGTGATCCTCCCACCTCAGTCTCCCAAGAAGCTAAGACTACAGGTGTCTGCTACCAAGCCCAGGTAACTTTTATGTAAACGAAGAGTCATTATTAAGTTTTTATTCATATTTTAGCAAGATAAGTTTAAATTATGGAAATACAGGATGTTACATTCACCACAAAAGCAGAACTACTTTAAGATTATGTGATAGCCTGAAACCAACAGAAGTCACCTATTTAGAGGAAATTACCTGTTTAAAACACACAGATGACTCATTTACATTATAATTTAAATTTATCAGGTTCAATATTGCAACTAATTGTTTGATTATATGTCTGCCTTCAGATCCTGGGCCAGGATCTGAAAGTGAAAAAGTGGATAAAAGTGGGGAAAGTGGATGTCTTGGATATCACTGCATCCTTATTGTCTACAGTGGAGTATCTGACACCTACAGACACCCAATACATGTTTCCCTAACCTAAGTCAAATAAGGCACAAAGTTTGGGATGGGGGCAACACAAAATAATGGGAAGAACACAGACTTCTGAGTCAAACAGGGCTAGGTTCAAATACTGACATTATCAATTAATAACTATTCTCCAAGGTTCCTTTTCCTCTTCTATATATCGAGGATAATTCTTCTGCAGGACTGATATAAAGACTGGAGGAGAGAAGGCACGGGAATGTTCAGGGCACTTGGTCTGAATGTATGATGAGCACATATTACAGCACGTTTTTGCCTCATCCTCTCACATGAGCACATCCCAAGAGAGGGCTTGGGAACATAATTTTCTTTTTTATTTTTTAAAGAAAGCCGTATTAGCTTTCAAGTTGTCACTAGGTAAAACTTGTATAGGAACCAGTTACTACTACCAGGCAGCATCATATGTTACTATTTCATCCTCGTTACAATCGTCCGAGGACTTATGATGGCCCTCATTATGCAGATAGGGAAAGAGAAGCCAGAAAAGCTGGATATGCTCATGGAGATATTGCTGGGAAAACAGGAGCTGGGATTTTAACCTTCTGAGTTTATATTCTGGGCTTCTGTTTCCCCCAAGAAAATCAAGGAAGATATCAAAGAGCACATCCATCCAAAGGCTCAGTGAACTTCCCAGTATTAACCAGACAATAAAAATTAAAATACTATTTTCACTATGACCATTTCTAGATGTTCTAAACCAGCTCATCCAGGGAGGACTGAGTTCATGGAGTCCCCACTATATATCAGGCACTCTGCTTAATAATTT
The DNA here is from genome assembly GCA_004027715.1 of Plecturocebus donacophilus. Taxonomy (NCBI): domain Eukaryota; kingdom Metazoa; phylum Chordata; class Mammalia; order Primates; family Pitheciidae; genus Plecturocebus; species Plecturocebus donacophilus. Next base: position 1,606 of record PVKP010035558.1, on the reverse strand, counting down.
GCACACACACATCGTCTCTCACATAAATCGTTAAGGTTGCTCCTTATCTCTGAATGTCAAAGATGCCAGAAACAAGTTGCAAGAGGTTAGGTAAGAAGATCATAGGTAGGCAAGAGCTAGTAAGCAAATGCGAACCCATCTATCTCCACAGCTCACACTCTCTGCACTACCCCATGGCACTCACTTTCAGAGACTTCATGATGCTCCCATGATCTCTGAAGTCCCAGTTAAAAAAGCCAGCATCATGATTTCCTCAGGTCATCTGTGACACATACACCACACTCAGTGTTTGTCTGAAACCCTAGAAATTGTCCTCTTATGAGTAACAAAACAGTAAGTGGTGAGATGTTTCCTTTTTTAAAGTTTTTATCATTAACCAAGAATTCTGAATTCCCAAAACAACAGTTACCTTTTAGAAAAAAAATACTGAAGCTTGGCTGAGTGTGGTGGCTCACACCTATAATCCCAGCACTTTGGGAGGCCAATATGGGTGAATCACTTGAGGTCAGGAGTTCGAGAACAGCTTGGCCAACATGGTGAAACCCCATCTCTACTGATAATACAAAAATTAGCCAGGCATGATGGTGGGTGCCTATAGTCCCAGCTACTCAGGAGGCTGTGGTGGGAGAGTTGCGTGAACCTGGGAGGCAGAGGTTGCAGTGAGTCAAGATCATGCCACAGTCATTGCACTCCACCCTGAGTGACAGAGTAAGACCCTGTCTCCAAAAAAACAAAAAAGAAAAATCACTGAAGCTAGCTAGTTAGACTGCACCTTCTCTATAAATGTACTCATAGGTGGATAAGTAGTTCTGATGAGAACTAAAAATCCTTCTAATAACTATACACACCAATAGCAGTTTTGTCTTTATCAAGGCTAAAGGCATAAACAAACAAAAGGAAGGTCTTCAGTGATTGTATGAGAACACATGACCGGTAAGAGCTATGTTGTAAGCTCAGAAGGGCTAATGTTATCATTTCCATTTTCTGGAAGGAGAGAAGCCCAGAATCATACCCAAAGTTACAGAGTCCATCAGGCTCTGAGTGGAGTCTAGATTGAGGGTCTCTCCTCTGCCAACCTAGTGGTTCTTTTCTTACTACATCAGAATTCCAGGCCAGGTCATGCTATAATATCACAAGGAAAAAGTCCCTTGCCCTCTGTCTTAGTTTCCCCAGGAGAGCTGTTAGGGAAGAGAAGATAACAGCATAGAGTTACTGATCCTACCTACTTTAAGGAATAAATGAGGTCTCATATTTAATGTCTTATTTAAAAGTGATGACAATGCTAATAAGATACAATTACATTTTTTCAGAAATACTGCCATGCATTAGCAAGACTGCACTAAAACTTCTGTAATCCCTCTGATCATACATCTCAAACACATTCATGGGATTAAGAAAACAATCGTCGCCGGGCGCGGTGGCTCACGCCTGTAATCCCAGCACTTTGGGAGGCCGAGGCGGGCGGATCACGAGGTCAAGAGATCGAGACCATCCTGGCCAACACAATGAAACCCCGTCTCTACTAAAAATACAAAAAAATTAGCTGGGCGTGGTGGCACGCGCCCGTAGTCCCAGCTACTCGGGAGGCTGAGGCAGGAGAATTGCT
>PVKP010035557.1:0-23207 GCA_004027715.1 Plecturocebus donacophilus | reverse complement strand
AGAACACAAGAAACAAAGAGGGACATTACATGGTGGTGAAAGGATCAATGCAACAAGAAGAGCTAACGATCCTAAATATATACGCACCCATTACAGGAGCACCCAGATACACAGGGCAAGTTCTTAGTGACTTACAAAGAGACTTAGACTCCCACACAATAATAGTGGGAGACTTTAACATTACACTGTCAATATTACATAGATCAATGAGATAGAAAATTAACAAGGATATCCAGGACTTGAACTCAGACCTGGAACAACTAGACTTAACAAATAAATACAGAACTCTCCTCCCACAAATCCACAAAACATACATTTCTCTCAGTATCACATTATACCTATTTTAAAAGTGACCACATAATTGGAAGTAAATCACTCCCCAGCAATTGCATAGCATTTCACAGGTTTAAATATAATATTGGTTGGCTGCTTATTTGTTATTTTCATCCCCTATTCCTTCCTGTCTCCATTGTTAAGCACAATTATTGGCATAAAAAAGGTTTTTAATACCCATTTTTAGACTGTATTCTAGCCTGGGAAAAAAAACAAGAATCCCATTCTCTCTCCCTTTCTCTTCCTCTTTCTCTCTTTCATTCTTTTTTTTCTTTCTTTTGCTGTTTCTTTCTTTCTCCTTTTCTCTCTTTTTCTAAAAAAAAAAAAAAAAAGAACATTCTATTGACAAAACTATATAAGTATTCTTGATAAAACCCCAGAGTAGACTAAGGTAAACTTTTTTTTAATATTAGGAGCATCTACATAATCATACATCAAATGTCATACTTAATGACTACATATTGAATGTGTTCTTCCTAACACTGGGAACAAGGCAAGTATGTAAGTCTTTGTAACTTATATTTAATGGTGTGCTGAAGTTTGAACCAGTATTAAAAAGCAAGAAAAAAAATGAAATACAAAATTTGAAAAAAAAAAATCAACAGCCATAAAAATCTTTATGCACAGGCAATACAGTCATTTATGTATAAAATCATAAGAAATTTATAAAACAAGACATCAGACCAATATGTAAAATTATATTTCTTTCAAAATTATATTTGCTATAATCAAAACATAATAAAATGTATACAATAATACTATCCTGAAAACTACTATTTCTGAGAAAAATTACATAAGACCTAAATTCATGTTCATAAATTAAAAGATTCAATCATGTTAAGATGCCAGTTTTCAATTTGGTTATTAGATTAAATTTCAATCAAAATTGGATCTGCTATTTTGAAAAAACTGGAGATTTGTTTTTAAAATTTAGATAGAAATGCAAGGACTTACAATAGAAAGATAAAAATTAGAATGAAGCATAAACTGGGAGAAATTATTATTCCTGGCTGAATATGTGTCGAAAGCTATCCTAAACCAGACAAAGTGAAATTGGTGTAAGGGAAGATAAATAGACTGATAGAGAAGAATAAAAATATACAAATACATATTTGACCATTTAATTTTAAACAAAGACACCAAGCTAATTCAAATGGGAAAGAAAAAAATCTTTCTAATAAATGATGGAACCACTTCATAAATCAAAACAAAAACAAAAAATAAAAACAAAAAACTTAAGCCCTACATCATAATACACAAATAAATTTCAGGTATATAATAGATTTAGGTGTATAGTCTAAAGTTATAAATATTCTGATATAAAGTATAGGAAAAAATCTGCCCTGTCTTCAAAAAAGAAATAGTTCTTAGGACACAGAGAACAATAAATTTATATTGACAGGATTTCTTTAAAAATGAAAAAGAAATAATAATAATTCTCTATTAAGAAAATAAAAGGGCAAGCTACAGACTAGAATAAGATATATCTGAAAAAGAGCTTGATTATGTAAAGAAAGCCTATACATGAATAAGAAAAAGATATCCTAATGTCTAACTTGAATAGACACTTTAAAAAAGATATACAGATGGCCAAGATGCACATAAAAATACACCTAACATCTTTAATTATGTGTAAATACAAATTAAAACCACAAAGAGTTACTAATTGTGAAATGGAAAAAATGACAACACTAAATGTTGATGAACATATGATGAACAATGCCACCTCTTATAATTTGATGATGGAAGACTAAAATACACACTTTTGAAAACTAATCCAGTTTCTTACAAAGTTAAACATAAAAGTATTTTCTCATTTATCAATTTCACTCCTAGGTCTTTAGCCAAGATAAACTGAATTTCCACATAAAAGCTTTTACATACCTGTTTATAGCAGCATTACTGAAAGTAGAGGAAACTTGGGAAAAAAATCCAATATTCATTCAAAGAAAAACAGATTTTTGTAAATATGTCTATATCCATACAATGGAATGCTACTTAACAATGAAAATGATGAACTACACAATGGAATACAACTTGGCAATGAAAATATGAAATACTAATACACCCAAGATGAATGGATCTCAAGAATATATATAAAACAAAAATAGTGAGACATAAACAAATGAAGTACAGGAACAGACAAAATTAATACAAGGATATAGACTTTGGAAAGGATGTTGCCTATTGGAGCTGGGAAATGACTGAAAGGAGACAAAAGGAACTTTCTAGGGAGTAGAAATATTCTGTATCTTGATTAGGTTTTGACTACATCAATTTATATATATTTGTCATTGAATTATATATCTAAAATTTTGTATTTACATAAAATTTCCATCAATACATAATAATAAAAAACTAAAATTGAAAACTCAGTACTAGATTGAATCATCAAGAAAAGCATAATATTTAAGGTATAGGTCCTGCAGGCATCAGAGATCTAGAAGCAGCAGAATTGATGTCTTCAGAGTTAAGGCATTTTGAAATACCACGAAACTTGAGACCCATATCATGAAAAACCATCAAGCTTCCTATGTATTATGTCCTAGCAATAACTTACTTGGTTGCATTAATCAAGGATTTGATTCTACATGTTAATATTATATTGTTAGAGAATTTTGCCAATTTTGCTTCTGATTCACACATCCATTTAGAACGTCACTATTTTTCCACGGTAGGAAAGTACCATGCATCATATAAAATAGGCATTAGAACTAATTTTCCATAACTCCATAATATCAGGAAAAGATGGCTAATTTTATATGCATGTTTGAATGTAGATTGCCGTAGTTGTAATGGCTAGTGGGAAAGTATACATTTTACAGATATTTTAAGGTAGATTAAACAAAATTTCATTGCTTAGATATGACTATTCTCTTAAGAGCTAAAAAGCCAATGAAGTTTGACGCTATGCCTGTTTTTTGGTTTCATTCCATGGTTACTAGGAGCTACTTAGAAAAGCATGTTAAAACTCATCTGTACAGAAGATAAAGTCTGTCAACACCTATTAGCTATTGTCTTTATCAAATTTTATTGTTGTTTTTTCCAAAATTTGACTATAAAGTTTGAAAACAGGATTAAAAAATTCAAATGAGCATCTTTTAAAAATACCAACAGAGATGTTTCAATTTTATTACCATTAATTGGTATATGCAATGAGATTGCTATTCAATACATTTATTCACATTGCCATGCAATGGAAAATAGTTAACATCTTAGAGAATAGAAAAAAATCAAGGGTGACTTGAAAGTGCTGAATTCTCATTTTAACCATCACGTTAACTCTAGAAGATAAACTTCTATTTTTTAAACAAATGTTGAAAGTATGTCTATCAACAGTATAAATTTGAGGGTTAGATTTTACATACTTTTTTAAAAGTGAAAGTAAGCAATTAAATGTTTCAGTTATTTATTAAAAATGAATTCAATTTGTAGTGTGATTGGATGAGAATACTTGCTTATTTTTGCTTTTCTTGGTTGAAATTTTCAGTATCTTTTAAAAACCAAAACAATTGAACTTATGGAGATAAAGAACGGGACAGTTACAATACCCCTGGAAGAGTAGTATGAGGATCGGGGTGTAGGGAGGAAATGGAAATGGTTAACAGGTACAAAAAAACTGGAAGGAATGAATAAGACCTATTATTATATTTGATAGCACAGCAGGGGGACTAGAGTCGTTTATTTTTAAATAACTAAGAGTTTAATTGGATCATTTGTAACACAAAGGATTAATGCTTGAGGGGATGTAGATCCAATTTTCCATGATGTAATTATTGCATATTGCATGCCCATAACAAAATATTTCATAGACCCCATAAATATATATACCTATTATGTACCCACAAAAACTAAAACTAAAAAAGGAAGAAATTTTCAATATCTTAATGTGTTCTCAAAAGCTAAAATGTATTGTTCTGATTATAGAATTATTCATACTGTAACTGTTTATAGAATAATTTAATTGGTTATAGCACCTTTTTTTCCTACTTGCTCATAGAACACTGGTACCTATTCTTGGCTCAAACCATGAAGCCGTTGGAAAGCCACAGAGTAAGTGCATAAATAAACCATCTAACAGCAGAGATTTCAGGAAAAAAAAATAACCATAGTGAAATTGGAAGACTTAAGGAAAGCTATTTATGTTATTCTGAGGAATACAAATCAATAAAAGTTCATAGCTGAAAGGTTCTCATTGATTGGAACATACTGGTAGCACAGTCATTTCAAAATCCAATGTAGGGTTTGCCAATCATACCACATTTTCTGATGGTATCCAATAAAATGTTATGACCTAGAAATGGTTATCTCTAGTATAAATTTCTTGAATGACTTTATTTTCTATTCTAACATGACTAAGCCGATATCAAAACTTTTAAATAAGGTTTCAAAGAACTGTAAAATTCTTTTAGGTTAAATATTTCAAAGTCAACTTCGTGAATATTGTTGGAAAACACACTCATCATTCAGAGGTGTGAAGAATAATAGACAATCATTTGATTACCTTTCTAGAAGTTTGGTAGATTTTCCATTCATTAGAATGCCAACCAATCCTCTGTTAATTCTTTAGCCGTATCTAAACCAATGGAAGCTGTCATAAATCTTCTCATGCTGCAACCCCAGTGGATAGGCTTATTGTGTCTTTGTGTAAGGGCAGGGTAATCACTTTTCTAAGATGTACCTTAATTTTCTGTGCTGCTTTAAAAAATTACCCTTCTGTATGTGCTGTTGATCAATATATCTGCCAAGTCAACAATGATGTTTCAAATGAAAAAAGGAATAAAATTCTTTCAAGAAAGTCTCATCCACATCAAGCATTATACCTCCAATGAGAAAGAAAAATTCCCAAAAGAATAACTTGAAAAGTTAGAGAGTGAATACAAAAATTTCTTGAAGAATTTTTTAACATCTTTCAATTTAACACCAACTTATTTCTGTAATTTTTTAAAATTTTTCATTAATTTACCATTCAACACATTGCTCAGTCCATGGAAACACTTGTACTTACCATTCTGACTGTACACAAGGGTGAAAACTGTTCATGAAAAGTAGCATACATAGATTAATAATACTAGTAAACTACCACACTAGAGTGTAAACTACGCAAAGGCAGAGACTTCAGTTGTTTGGTTCAGTGCTATTGTTCTGAAGCCTAGAATGGTACCCGTCCTAGCATAGGCACTCAACTGATGTTTCATAATGAAAATATATATTTGAAATGAAGCTCTCCAAGTTCTACATTATCTCATAAAAGTATAGGCATCCCCACATAACAATGTTTGGCTAATGATGGATCACATATACCACAGCAGGTACCTTAAAGTTATAATGGAGCTACAAAATTCCTATTACTTGTTGAGGTCCTAGTTTTAGTATCACTACAGTTCAACCATTATTCACATGTTTATGGTGAGCCTGGTGTAAATAAACAAACCCCCAAGAAAATACACAGTGATGGGTTCGGCAGCTTTTGCAGATCTCAACAAGCTCCTTAAAAGGTTTTAAAGCATGGACCCCAACACCAAAAGAGTTTCCTTAATAGAGAGAAACGTTCATGATGCATTATTTGTTTATAAAGAAATCTATGAGAAAAGAAAAGAAAAAAGAAAAACAAGTAAAACGTCATGGACATATTTCTAAAAAAGTGACACCTAGGACCTTCAATAAGTATCTTTAAAGAAGGTACTGTTACAGGAAATGAAAGCTCTATACATATCATTGCCCTGGATGACCTTTCAATAGAATAAGATGTGGGAGTGAAAGACGGTAATACTGATGATCCTGACCTAGGATCATCAATGTGTAGGCCTAGGCTAATGTGTGTGTTTCAATCCTAGTTGTTGTTTTTTTTTTAATTGTACTCTAAGTTCTGGGGTACACGTGCAGAACATGCAGGTTTGTTACATAGGTATGCAGGTGCCATGGTGGTTGACTGTATCCATCACCCTGTCATCTACAGTGGGTATTTCTCCCAATGCTATCCCATCCCTAGACCCCACCCCCCTGGCAGCCCCCCGTGTGTGATGCTCCCCTCCCTGTGTCCATGTTTTCTTGTGGTTTAACTCCCAGTTATGAGTGAGAGCATGCAGTGTTTGTTTTCTGTTCTGGTGTTAGTCTGCTGAGAATGATGGTTTCCAGCTTCATCCATGTTCCTGCAAAGGACATGACCTCATCCTTTTTTATGGTCGCATAGTATTCTATGGTGTATATGTGCCACATTTCCTTTATCCAGTCTACCATTGATGAGCATTTGCGTTGGTTCCAATTCTTTTTTTAACCAAATAATAAAAAAGGTATAAACAATTTTTAAATTAGAAAAAGCTTTTAAAGTAAGAATATAAAGAAAGAAAAATTAAAACAGTTAATGTTTGTAAAGTAAAAATGTCAACTTGAGCTAAGGTTAATTTTTTATGTAACAAAGAAAACAATTTCTAAATTTAACGTAGCCTAAGTGCACATTGTTTATAAAATCTACAGTGGTGTGTGGTAATGTCTTTGGTCTTCACATTCACTCTCTACTTAGTGACTCACAAAGAGCAACTTCCAGTGCTGCAATCCTCACTCATGCTAAGTTCTCTACATGGGTGTATTTTTTTTTACCTTCTAGATTTTATTTTTATTGTATTTTTCCATGTTTAGATCTGTTTATATATACAAATATCTACCATTGTGCTACAATTGCCCACAGTGTTCACTACAGTAACAGGCTGGACAGGTTTGTAGCCTACTAAGCCAGAGGCTACACCATGCAGCCTAGGTATGTAGTAGGCCATATCACTAAGTTTGTGTAAGTTCACTCTATGATGTGCACACAATGAAGAAATCACTAAACAATGCATTTCTCAGAGTGTTTCCCTGTGGCCAAGTGATGCACGACTGTATTTTAAACCCTCTGGGGTGCTGGCTATATCTCATCTCTAAATGAGATGTGTTTAAAACATTTTTTCTGCCAGAAGCAATACTTATCTGCATGTTACCTGTCAGGTGTCTGCTCAGACCTCACCTCTCTGATTGCTCAAGCCTCAATTTTAGGTCCTTTTATGTGCATCTGTAGTGCCTTCTATAATCTTTATCATCATATCACAACTTGTTTATAAATTCATCTACGAATATCCTGCAGAAGGCTCAACTCCAAAGGGGCAGGTACGTGTCTAGCTTACATTTCCTGGACTCAATTCTTCTTCAATGTATAAAAAATGACTATTCATCATTCCATGAAATTGTTAATAATTAATAAGGATAAAGTCCCAAACACAAATAAATACCAGGAAATGCAAATAACACAAAACATTTTTTTGTTGTTGTGTAAATAATGGTGGAATCTAAAATACAACAATCACATTTTTTTCTATATATCTGGAGACATGTCTAACAAATGAAGCTTGAAAAGTTACAAAGAAAAAGCAATGGCATTCGTGTGAGGTTAGACTTTTAAAAAACAGACCATTGAACAAAAAGGAAGAAGATCAAATTCTATAAAATATAGATGAGAACACTTGAAGCTCTTAATGAAAATATGACACACTGTAATCTAGAGACAACCCTCAAAGTTTGAAATCCAGTAAAGTAGGGAAGATCAGACTTCTTTTCAACTACTATAGGAAACATGTCTTTTACTACAAATAGGTGTTGCAGAGAGCAACATTAAATCCCTTTAGTGAGTTTACTAAGGGCAGAGGGCAACATTAAATCCCTTTAGTGGGTTTATCAACCTGGATATTATTGACAGTTTGAACCAGAAAACTCTTTGTTGTGACAACCACAAATGGCTCCAGACATTAGCAAATGTCACCTGAGGGGTAAAGTAGCCCCGGGGTTGCTCTGTAGATTTCAGGCAGATTTGGCAAAAAGCATGGTTGTCAGAGATATAGTGATGGTTTTATTGTTAATTTAATGATACTAATTATCATCAATTAATGATATTAATTATCATTGGTTATCAAAGGTTAAGCATCACTAACCTTTGAAGGTGAGAGTCATGATATCTCAACCAAATACTAGTTCTGTAACTTTCAAACAATTATCAATCTCAAAAACCTCCCTTGAAAGGCAAATCTAAGTAATCAGCATTTAAAAGGTTATAATTAAATGGCAGTTTGATATTCTGGAAGGGAGAATAAGGAAATCTCAATGCCTGACTCATCTTTGCCTCTACAACATGAGACAGTGAGCAATAATATTCTTTACAATTTTGTTCCTCACTTTTCTCATCTTTACATTGAAGGTATGAATTATTTCTTCTTCCCATAATGGCTCTAGTATTCCATGGTCGTGAGACATCATTTTGTGTATTTCAGAGTTAGTAAACTAAAAATAACCACTCTCTTCTGATATATTCATTACAATATACCACAGCTGATATTAAGCATAAAAAGATTTTTATAGATTATGTAATTTTTGGAGGTTTGTCTTGATCAAAAACTCAATAGCAATTTGAAGGTACCTGAAATTCTATTCAGAACTCATATTTCTTTGAGTTAAAGCAGCTCTTTTCAAACTGTATTCTGTGGATACTCAAGAGTATACATTAAAGGGTAGTATGCTGGCAAAGCTCTATACCTCCAATAATTCAAACAGAATACACAAGCTTTAATAATGTGACTCATTGAGGCTTCGTCAAAAAAACTCTGAATATGGAATTTGGCTAGATATAAAAAACCACTGGAAGGCATAAAACATATTTTTAAATGTTCATAGAGCTATTAAACTGTGTGTGGGTTATTGGCAATGGATGCAAATTCACTTATTCTTCTTTCCAAGGCAGCCTCGTGAGAGAAGACAGAGCCTCTATTAGAGCAGTGTCTGGGATAAACAAGCCTGAAAGTCAGAAACAAAGCCCTGGTAATTCTGAGTGTAGAAATATGTCATGTCATCATACTAAAAGGGCAGGTAGCAGTGTACCTAAAATTGCATGGTTTCAAAACAGGCATGTATGTGGAAGCCCAGCAGAAGCAAATGCATTCTTTATTACATCAAAAGAAACAAAAAGAACAATAGGTTTGCAGTACACAGGTAGAAGGAAAGAGTTGCAGTTATTCTAGGATAAGCTACAGGAGCTAACTGCCTCCTTTCAATAGGCCAGAACTAATTTTTCCATGGCAGTTGTTGATCTGCCCTTTCTCCTCTAAAAATAGTTCACATCTAAGCATTCTGGGATTCAAGATAATAAATAAAAAACCAGTAATCTATATTATTAAGTTTTAGAAATAGCCATACCACATAAAATGTATTTTCAGGAATATCTGATTTTCTTTAAAGTTACTCATATAAAGCTAAAGTTGTACTACCTTGTGAATTATTTGCATAAAAATTGATGTTCAAGTACACAGAACTCTTAATGAACTAATCATCACAATGTCTCTGGTTTAGAAACAAGATAATGCTATTGAGAATCTATTGGAAAGCTTTACTACTATGGTTTAAGAGATTAATTCAAATATTGTATTTCTTAAACATAGTTAACAACATATACCTCACTTAGAAACTGAATCACTTTAAAACACCCTCTTTTCTACCCTCTTCTTCGTTCCCTTCTACTTTCTCTTTCTCCTCCATTTCCACTTTCCTTTCTTCTGACTCTTATAGGTCCCACCTCCCTCCAGAAAACCTCCTTTAGGCTGGAGCCCTCCAGCGCATATTCCCATAGGTGTGTCTCTCACACTGCCTACTACATTTCCTGCAACTCTCCATCACTACTATAGGTTTCTGTGGACAGGACTAAGCTCACTTACATTTTAAATTCCTAGTTTCTACTACTAGTTTTTGGTATGCAAGAGCATCCAATAAATATTATTTCAAGTCATAATTCACGGGTTGAATCCATATTTAAAATCCATAAATTTCCATTTCAATCCATTATTTAAATAAACAGACTGTTGGCCAGGTTTATCCAACATAGGAACTAAGAAGACACCCTACAGCCTTGTGCTTCCTCCCTAACAAAATAGAGCAAGTTATGTTTTCAAGATAAGCAACAAAATGGTTTCAAGTAAGCAACAACATTGACATTCAAATGAAAACCAGCATTCAAATACATGGTCTGTAATTAATTCCAATTCATAATTAAGATTTTTATATGAAAGTCTTGGACTGAAAAGAAGCAGCTCATTCCATCACTGTGAACTGATTCCATCACTTTCCAAAGAACAGAACATTACACGACATGATTACATAATAACAGCCAAGGACCACATTGACACCTCAATATTAAAAGTATTTTGCTCAACTAGAATGATGTTTTCTAAAGTTATGGAGAGTACAGCACTAGGGGCTGTGTTTTCTACTATAAGATAAACACTGTTCTTCAAAATTTAGATTTATGGTCACTAAAGGCACGTATTTTGAAAATAAAATGTGTCAAAATTTCCCATCAAAATATGTCTTACTTTAGAAACTAACCTCTGAGATCATTTAACCAGGAGATGTAATTTCTGATTATACAACCAAGAAGAATAAGGAAAGTTTTGTTTTATTATTCTATTTCTAAATAATCCTGTATCTCTTTCCTATAATATTTACTAAATATATATTTTAACCAAGGATGAGGTTTCCATTATTCTTTTGATCTTAATTATTTCTTATTCTTAAGTTAGAAATTTGGAACCAAAGTAGAAATATTACATCAAATCTTATGGCAAAAGAACACTTCTCCCCTCTAAATCAGAAATGTAACACTCAACAGCTGAGAGGAAGCAAACCATGCTTAATTTTATGTCATTGCTCTTTGGAAGCATTTTTTTTTTCAGTCAAACTCTATGATGTCCTTATAGTAAAGGCCATAATTTTTCTAAACTGTGTGTATATAAATATATATATATACATATATAATTATAATAAATGTACATATAGAAACCTATTTAATGGCCATCCTTAATGGAATCTGTTTTTAAAAGTCACTACATCTAATTAGTAATTATTACTAATTATCAATAATATTTTCACACCTATTTCGGTTGCACAAAATTATAATAAAGCATACATTCTTTGAACTTAATCTTCAACAATCTAATTTTTTCCCATTAATATTATCCATTTCTCCAAAACCTCTTCAGTTCCTATAAACATTGAGAACAGTTATCTCACCCTAGAGTACCCTCAACATTTTTTGTAGAGGATTTAAGATGAGATTGGCCAATCTGATGAAAGGAAATGGGAGAATGCTTGAAGGATAAATAACCATTGACAATACTTACAGAGATATCCAAGTATTTAGAAATTATACTTAGTTCCTTCTTCCTTTTGTCTTCAGTAAAGAGCCATTCAAAAGCCAATGATGGAGAAGCCTAGTCATACCAGTACTTAATTCTCTTGGTGAACTTGTACTTCACGAAAGATCTAGGTGACCGAAAGCTGCTTAGCTTATTATAAAGGTATACTTGACTATCAACTTCAGCTTAATGTTTATATCAATTCTAAGGAAATGCTAAGTTACCAAATCACGACCAATAAAAGAATGAAAATTTCAATAAAATCCTTATGTACAACTCAAAATTCTTACATTGGGAGAATCAGGTTAAATTAGCATTTAATGTGTTACTATGACGGTATCTTAGTTGCTATTCATTTCTTCAACATAAAGCATGCAATTTAGGATGTCAAAATACGTCTTACTTTAGAAACTAATCTCAGAGATCATTTAACCAGGGGATGTAATTTCTGATTATATAACCAAGAAAAATAAGAAAAGTTTTGTTTGATTATTCTACTTCTAAATAATCCTGTATCGCTGTCCTGTAATATTTGCTAAACATATATTTTAACAAGGGATGACGTTTATGTTAATTGTATGTTAAATGTAATTATGTTAATATGTTGAGAAGTTGTAAAATAAATATGACTATATTAGAAGCTGGTGTGTTTGTATTGATTTTGTAAGCCATATGTGTATGCCAGGGGATAAACCCAGACATATAGGTACTTTTCAGGTCACATATAGGGAGCCCCACAACTCCTTCTGTAAAGAAAGAGTTTCCCATATGTTCATTTAATTGCATAGATTTCACTGTATGCCTTTCTGGCAAAAGGAAAGATAATGGGATACGATTTATGTAAATGATGATGGTTAAAGCCCTGGTTAAAGTATTAACTATGATCCAGTTTTAAGCATGATCTAATAATTCCCTATGAGGCACCTACTATTATCTCCATTTTACTGATGAGAAGACAAAAGCTTAGGTAATTTAAATAACTCTTTTCAAATCATGCAACTAGTAAGGGACAAATCTTAAATTTTAACCAAGTTTTCTCTCTTTAGGAACAATAACAACACTTAAAAGGGTTATTATTAGATTAAGTTAGAAAATACAGGAAAGCCACTCAGACATGGTAATACTATTTAATATCTTTATTACTGGTTTGTACACTGTTGAGATAAGGGTTCTTTTCTCCATAAACTCTTGCAGTTGGAACAGAGTTGAAGAAGAAGAGCCCAAATCATTTGTCTGTGCTTTCCTGGTTATGGTGAACTGTATTTACTCACTAAGGTTAAATGACTAAATAACTGTTGATTATAGTTAATAATACTGTATTGTATACTTCAAATTTGCTAAGACAGCAAATCTTAAGTGTTCTTAGCAGCAACAAAGAGGTAACTATGTGAGGTGGCAGATTTGTTAGTTAACCTGATTATGGTAGTCATTTCACAATGCATATGCCTATGTGTATCAAGCCATTATGCAGTACATTTTAAATACAGTTTTGTCAGTTATATTTTAATAAAGCTGAAAAAAGATTAAACAACTAAAACAACCTTCCTGATTTTTAGATTAAAGGTAAATCCAACATTTGTTTGTCAAAATGTGACACTAAGAAGTCAATAAATTAAAGTCTCACTAAATTTAAAACAAAAAAAAACATAAGGAATCTCAGAGTTCAAAAATTAAAGACATTAATTACTATAGTGTAAAAAAGGAATCCATGAGCTTATGACTAGTATTCTTTTGTTGTGGAGGACTACTGTATAGTAATTATTAGAGCTACCCTAAAATGATAACTCCATATTTTGCTAGTTTATATGACTAAGTCCTGTGTTTTTCAAGTCATCTCTCCAGAAATGTTTAATTACAACTCTTTTCAATATTAAAAGACAAGGCTTTCCAGAAAATTACATTTGATATTTTTCTTACTCAAATTAACTTAAAAATACACACAACAAAATTAGCCTGGAATGGTGGTGGGTGCCTGTAATCCCAGCTACTCAGGAGGCAGAGTCAGTAGAATTGCTTGAACCTGGAGGTGGAGGTTACAGTGAGTCGAGATAGCACCACTGCACTCCAGCCAGGGTGACGATGAATGAGACTCTACCTCAAAAAACAAACCAAACCAAACCAAACCAAACCAAAACAAA
This sequence comes from Plecturocebus donacophilus, assembly GCA_004027715.1. Taxonomy (NCBI): domain Eukaryota; kingdom Metazoa; phylum Chordata; class Mammalia; order Primates; family Pitheciidae; genus Plecturocebus; species Plecturocebus donacophilus. The sequence goes on along the minus strand of PVKP010035557.1, from coordinate 9,529 downwards.
AAACGATCCGTGATCAAAGGTTCTTCCAAAATAGAGGTGATGGTTAAATTTCCAGGACTTGTTGATTCATATCTGCACCCTTCTGTGGATGATCACCCTTGAATGCAGAGGACTGCCTGGCTGAGGTTTATATTCCCACTCACTGACCACGCCAGAATTTGTCCACAGCCAGTGCCCAATTACTGTAGAGTTCTAACAGTCCAGGCCTTTGGCTCAAGACAAGGCTCGGGTGCAATTCATCTGAGCTTGTTCCCATTCCTGTCTTGATTCCCTAGTAGCATTAGAAGTTTCTGCAGAAAGCACACACGCACAAGAATTCCAAACTCAGCTTCCAGGGAATCAAAGCTAAAAACAAACTCATGATGATCTGCTTTTCAAATCCATCAACCTCTTTTCGATCTTCATCCTTCTTCAACCTTATGTAATTTCCACATTTGTTCATTACCACCCCTTTTCCTTAAACTCTATTCTTACAAAATCGCTAATATAAGATTTTCATATCGTTTTCCATACATCCCTTTCATTCTTTCTCACTGTGCTTTGCTGAAGCATCTGTTCCATTCTCTTATCCTTTACCTCCTGTCCTGGTAAAATCTCATCTACCATGAGGCTTCAACATCAGATACATGCAAAACTCTCAAATGTATATTATTCTCTCATACCTAAAATGTACTTTTCACAGACCCAATCATCATCCTGCCTTCTTTATCTACTAAAGGCATCACTATCCCTGAAGCCACTGAAATTTAAAGCCTTGGTGTTCACATTCATATTTAATCCTTCATATGCCCCTTTACTTCTTATACCAGTTAGTGATCAAGTCATGGCAACAGGAACTATGTTTTACTTTGGTAGCTGTTTCCCCTTTTCTTTAACATTACATCTGGAAAGTTTATGCTTCCCTGGAAACATTTATACACCTCCAAATGTATCTCCCTTCCTCCAATCTTCTGGGCCAGCTACCTGCTCTTCATACAGCCACTGTAATTGTTTTCCAAAACATGTGTTCTGGCTCTATGACTCCCCTATTTAAAAGCTTTGCAGGTATGCACATTTTCTATAAGTAATTTTTCAGTTGTTTTAAAACAGTATCCAAAGGTGAGGGAAATCTTATTTTTCTCCATTTTTTGCCAAGCTTCCCAAGACCCCAGACAGTATTAGATTATTTGCCATTCTACAGGTATATCACACTCTTGTACATTTCAGTGTGGGTGTTCATGTTTCTCCCTCTTCCTGTAGTGTAGCTGACCCTTCACATACCAACCAGCTTGACTCTTTTAATGGTTCAATTCCAGTGACTCACTTTTAATGTGGTATTTCATCCAACATATTCTCCCTCCCTCACGAATCTGTAATAAAACCTTATGTTTCCATTATGAAAGTTTAATATTTTGGCTTATTTGTAAGTTTGTGTCTATATTTGTCTTCCTTAGAGTGGTGACTATAAATATTTAGAAACATGAGGATCATTAATCAAGTTTTATATTTCTTATGGTGTGTAGCACAGAGCTTTGCACAAAATAGTTGCTCAGCAAAAGTTTGGAATATAATTCCAAAATTCTGACTTGTAACACAGCCAATTAACAATCATGACTATAGCAGATTATTCAAATAACACTTAAAAATAGAAAAAATAGGAGACAAGTAAAACAGTCGTTGAAATATTGCCAATTAAAATCACATGGCTAGTAACAAAAAAGACAATTCATATCATTAAACTATTTTCATTTTAGGGTATTAAAACGAGTCCCTTTATCTGAATGACAAAATAAATTAAAATGTATCCTGAAAGATAATTCAACTTTAAAGAGTATACCTAATTTTCAATATTAGCCTTGGTTCAGATGTTGTAAAAACCTTAAGCAACATGCATAAAACTAAAATATAGGCTGTTACTGAGAATATAAATTAAATATCATTCTAAAGCATCAAGTTTGCCTTATGAGTTTCCTTAAAAATATCAGTGTTCAATATTGGGGAAGAATAATTCAAATTATAGAATTTTTAAGCATTTAAGTACAAAATACTTTTAATGATAACCTTTTTAAATAAAATGTTTCATTCTTTCACCCTTTACCTCTCCTTTAGTTCTTTCATGCCATCAATCAGATGAATTGCCTTGTTTCTAAACATGCTCTCATTCCTTTGCTCTAAACCCAAATATTTATGAACTAGAAAATAAACCCATCTTGAATAGTAGAACATGGTTTGATTCTGTAAGACTTAAGAGTTGCATGGGATGGACAGAAATCAAAGAAAGTGTCAAAACTTCTATAAGGCTGTGTCTACGCAGACATGGTGAAAAGGTAGAACTGAAATTCAAACTTACTTTAAAAGAGTTTATCTTCCCTGGCACAAACTGAAACTTTTATGATGCTGTGGAGAGTATGAATCACTACTAAGTCCAGTTGACTAAAATATCTCGAAACCACAGTACATCTTGACACATTAAATAGAACCTCAAACTGCCCATATGTTCCAAGACTCACTGAAGTAGTTTGTCAGTTGTACTTTTGATTGTTCGACTTGAGAAAGCCCACTCGCTTTCTTTGCTTCCTTCTTCCCATCCTTTCTTCTATTCTTATTTCCTTCACTTTTCCTCCCTTCTTTTTTTACAACTGGCTTTCTAAGCTACTCTAAATTACCAATATAAATCCAATGCCTTTGTAGTTGTTTGCAAAGAGCAAATACCATTAGCGTTATTCATTGGCCACCTTGTTAAAACTGACTACTTAAATAATGATTGAATTTTTATCTATAATTATTAAGTGGGGCAACAGAACTAAGAAGACATAAACAGCATTTAGTACAGTACATTACTTTGAAAAACAGATTAATTTCTTAGGTAAAATGCTACTGAAGCACTCACTTCAACGTAACCATTCAATTTTCTACCTCGAGCCCAAAAGCCCTCTTTGCTGGCCTAGGATATTTTTCTTTATCTAGCATTCCTGATGTTGCAGGTCTCTTTCTCACTCCATATTCTGCAAGACATGCTCAAATTCTCTTTCTATTCAATGTATGACATGATTCATTGAATGCTACAGCCTACTTGAGGATTTTTTAAAAATGTTTTCTATCCCTGCAGTAGAAATCCATTTTTCCGATAAGAAATGTACTGATGACCCTGTCAGCTAAGTATCCTAATTCATTTGTCTATGTGAAAAAGTTCTTCCCTCCAGGCCCCTTCAGAATTCATATATAAATTCCTCTCTGTATTAGCATCTGCAGTGAAACTAGCTTTCACACTTTTTAAAAAATAAAAAATACACATATTTTACAATTCCAGAAGTAGTAGACAACAATCAATTCAAAGTATTATTATCTCATTTTTTCTGGTTCTCAGGGATATATATATACAGTTATGAGATCAAAGAATCTCTAAATGACAGTGTAGTAGTAAAGGATTAAAAATGAGACACATTATACTAGATGTGCATTGTACCATTACCATTAACCAACATAATGTTTAATCTTAATTCAGGAACATGTCCCAGGTGTTTAAAATGGATACTTAATGTTAGTAAATATTTAAAAGATCTAAACATTTTTTTCAGAAAACATAGAAATAGGAACTTATAAGTCATTGTGTGCTAGCATTAGAAATTTTAAAAATTAAGTAAAGTGCCTCCAGTCACATATCTGGCCTGGTGTAAATACAAAAGCCTTGTAAATATGAAGTTACATGGTCAAATGTGATTAACACACAGGGCCGGTTTCCCCTGTCGTCTCATATTTTGTTTGTGTAATCAATTGGCCTGTTTTATTCCCACAGGTTTTAAGAAAGGGCGTTCTGACTGATTGCAAGCTTCATTATAACCTCAAACCCTTAATACAGTTTTCCCAGGATTTATAACCAGAGATGGATATTGACGCTGCACCTCCCTAACCTGATCTAGCTAGTCTACTCCATCATCCACAAATACTTTCATTAATTCAACTGTTACTGAGTATCTCCTATGTACCAGGCATTGAGCTACGTGTCAGATAATACAGATGGTTGCTAAAGAGAAAGATGAGTAAATCACAGTCCTGGATCTCAAAACTTCTAAAATCTAGTAGGAGAGACAAACATGTGTAAGTACGGTGATGATAAAAAATATAACATCCCATTGAAAACAGTAGACATTTTTTAAAATGTTTAAGTACTTCAGTAAAGAGTTGCCATTAAGCTGGGCCCTGTTAGTTAAATAGAATTTCACAGGCAGGGATGGGGGAAAGAAAATCTAATTCAATCAAATAGTTTGAATTATTACAAAAAGGAATGTACTTGTAGATCTTAGGAATGGTGAGTAATTCATCATTGCTAGTGCATAAGGAAAGAACAATCTAGAAGAGGAATTATAAAAAGCAGGTTCCAGACTATGATAAGGCCTTAGTTGCCATGATCTCTAACAGCATTATCATGGAATTGTGTATGAACTTCATATTAGTAAATTCTGAGACCTTCCTGATGATACTGAGTGACACAATTTGGAAAAAAAAATCATTGTCACCTTTCTTCTGATGACTTATAATTCATATTAATTGAAATAATCATGTCTTCACACATTTTTAAAGCGCTTATTTCAAAAAAACTGGATTGTCCTCCCAAAGTATTGCAGGATGAAGGATTGTTTGAACCAGCTTATTTTCTCTATAGTCAGGAAACTCTTTTTAACAATTTGCAGCAGGCACAGTGGCTCACGCTCATAATCTCAGCACTTTGGGAGACTGAGGTGGGCGAATCACGAGGTCAAGAGTTTAAGACCAGCCTGACCAACGTGGTGAAACCCCAACTCTACTGAAAACAGAAAAATTAGCCAGATGTGGTGGTGTGTGCCTCTGATCCCAGCTATTCAGGAGACTAAGGCAGGAGAAGCTCTTGAATCCAGGAGGCAGAGGTTGCAGTGAGCCAAGATGGTGCCATTGCACTCCTGCCTAGGCGACAGAGTGAGACTCAGTCTCAAAACACACAAAAAATTTGCTAATATAGTTTTTAATGTTACATGTAAAATATTATATTTAAAAAATATATAACATTAATGACCTATGAATTACATGTGATTAACTTTCGATGTTGTGTACATAAAAAGAGAGTACTAACCCTATATTTCTACCCCCTACTCCAAAGTAACTAGAAAGTAATATTGTTCGGTGCTGAAACAAATGCAGAGATACGGGTTTTCATAGATTGCCAGTAAGGGTCTAAATTACTAGAACCCTTTGGAAAATGTCTCTTATTGAAATTCCAGGAAATATGAATATAAATTTAAAAATCTGAGCAATCCTTATATGAAATCCCAATATGTTTATAAAGGGAGATTTTGTTATTTACTAGGCATTGTAATGTGAGACTAAATAAATACATAAGTGATCCTGAAGATGGAAATTACAGAATAAACTTAGCAAAAGCATATTATTGAATATTATGAAACTGCCAAAAAATGCGACTTAGATATCAACTTAGCAAAATGTGATGAGATATTTACACATTAGCTCACTGGAATGACTACTACATGTTGATGAGGAAGAAAACAGAGTTTAATGTGTGTAGTATATAGAGTAATCATATTTTTATAAACTCTATCTTTAACAAAAACCTTATTATGGGTATATATGTATGTGGGAACATGGGAAACATGGTTCAGGGCTATATTTTATAATGTTATTATGAGTGCTCTTGAGATACATTTTTTAAAACTAGGAAAATGAAACATACACTAATATTTTATTCCTAGCTTAAACTCTACTCTGCAATAGAAGTAGAAAGAACAATTGTCTCACATTCCTTATGGAAGATGTTTACCATTATCCCTGAACTTACTGGCCCACTGCTGTCCCTTGTATAGCGATGACAGTGCCTCCTAATTCAGAGAAAATATAAAAGCCCCAGCAGAGAGAATTCATCACCCTCCTACCCACCAATGTACAAAGTTGTCCATATTCATTTCCAATCTTTTCACCCATGCCAGGCTCTCTCCTCCCACTCAAAGCTATTGTCTACTTCTGTGTATCCTGTGTGTTTTCCCATCCTCATTCTCCTTGATTTTAACATTTACATCTCTGCTCAACTCTTCCTTTCACTCTGTAAACATGCATAATCTTTCTCCTCTTAAAAACAAGATCAAGAAACAAAACAAAACACATTACTTCCTTTAACCTTGTGTTGCCCCGTAGGGGTGCTATGAAAATTATTGAATAATCAGTATGGCACCATGTGTGCAAGAGCCTGAGTAAGAGCCTGAAGCACCTATTGAGCTAAGAGGGTCCTTTTAGTTAGTGGATCCTGGGGACATCACTGAGTCCTGTGGAGCATCCAGGGCAGCTGGGATGGCAGGGGCCATTGAGAAAACTTAGGAAGTGTCTGTCTACCGTGTTTTCTATTGCTGTTAATACCCAAACTTTCAGTTTCATCCACAGTTTATCACTGAAATGTTTTTTTCTTTGAAACATCCACTGATCTTCTAATTGCAGAAACGAGTCACCTCTTAAATATGCCTGATGATTGGGCTGTCTGCTGCATTTGTCACTTTACTGTTGAATGCATTCTATCCATTCAGAATGTTGTTCTGTCCATTTTCATCTACAACATCTGCAGCTCTGCTTCAGTGATTCAAAGGTCTCATCTTCAGCCTTCTGGAACTCTGATTCTAAAAATGCTCCCTGGATGACCCCTGCCCATGTCATTTTTTACCAATCACCATGACAACCAAATTCATGGCTTTATCTCTCATTTCTCTCCTGAGATTCAGACTTCCAATCCTGGGATTCCTCCTCAGCCATATTAGAGCCAGCTTCCATTTTGCAGTGAAGGCAATTCAAGCTCAGAATATGAGTATGACATAGTAATTTTCTAACTTCAAAAAAGTTGTTACTATGAAATACTATGTAACAGATTTAGACATGTTGAAAAGTTAAATGACAGTAGAAGTTACACAAAATTTACCAAAACACAACTCCACATGGTATGTCATAGCTAAGGTACTAGAAATGCAACAGACTACAGCCTCTTTGTGATTATTGACATGATATTTGTTCTTTTCTTTCCTTTTTTGTTAATTTAATGTTTTCCCTGTGGCCTAAAAGACTAATGAAGCTCCTTAAGTTCCTGCAGCAGTCCCAGACTGTAACTTATGCACAAGAAGCTGGGTCATTAAGCTAAAGGTCTCTGGATGAGCATCATCTCTAACAAGCATAAAGGTGATCTTGACCCATATTGTCATTCAGGGAATAACTTCCCTGATTTCCAATAATAGAACCATAATTGAGTTTCACAGATGAAAGCAATCAGATCAAAAAGTTTTTGGTTAATTTTGATTTTCTGTACAATCAGATCTTGACAAGGTCCTTTGAAAACAGATCTTTAAAATTTTTTAATGAAAGAAAATTAAAAGTAGGGGTTCCTGATAGTAATTTAGATATTCATTTGATTTCTCAGAAAGTTACTAGCACACACAATTTAGAAAATTTTAATTTGCCTTGAGTGTAAGAGAGCTATCTGTATATTTCTCTTACATATTTAAATATAAATTTGACTCAATATATAAATATAAATATATATTGAAATATTAAATTATCATATATCTTAGTTTTAATTTCTGACACAAGTATTTTCAAAAACCTGTGATTATTCAAAACCTCCAAATTATTCAATTGGGTAAAAACAATTTGGCAAATAATTTCCAAATTATTATAGGAAACCAAACAATTTAACTGCCATACAGAATGGGAACAGATTTCTTATTTGAGCATAATAATACTTTTAAAGATTTTTTAAAATATTTTTTAAAATATTTAAATATATTTAAAGTAGTAAATAAAATATTTTGAGTCTGAATAATTTGTCTCAGTCAGCAAAAATTAAGGATTCTGAAGAATGTGAGTGTAAATTTGATGGCTAATGTGAACAGAAGTGCTATTTTCTTAAACATAAAATGAACCTCAAAATATGTCAGATGATATTTAAAAGTGCCTTGAAATTTACCTTAAGATTGAATTCACATTTATCTTATAGATTCATGATTAATGAGCACCCACACTTTTATGAATATACTTATATCAAAAGGGCTAATCGGTAAATCAGATTATATGTATTCATAATTGAAATATTAACCGTAATATGAAGTGCTATATTTTAAGTAGAATAGATATTTTTTACATATATGGCCAGAGGTAAACCAACACTGGCACCAGATCTAAATGTATCCCCGTCTCTGAAATAGAGCAAGAAAATTTGCTGTACTGCCAATGAAGAAAGTGTTCGTAAATTTAATATAAAACATCAGGAAATGAAAACTGAAAAGTTTAAATGGAAAAGAGTAGAGGTCAAACGTATTAAAAAGTAGTGATTTTCTGAAAAATAATTAATATTGATATTTATGATATCAACCCCCTATATAATAATATCACTATTCAATAATTTCTAATTACAACATTTAGAGGACTTATTATCAAAATTTTTCTGAGTACATAGTAACATACGATATTTAAATTTATTCTTAGGGCTCAGTATTTTCTTTTGTGATCATTCCCCCATACCATCACTTTAAATGCATGTATTTTTATCTTAAACTACAAAGCAGTGTAACCACAGCAGGTCAAGACATTAGTAAATGGTGTGCTTAAAGAACTATAAAGTTCTAGATCCAAGAGATTTATAAGCACTCTGTTTTCCTCTGTTATAATGGATTTAGCTAATTTTCTTTAATTAATATATTTTTAGTTTTCTAAGAAGGTAAGCTGGCTTTTTTTATTCAAATTTTTAGGATTAATAAAGTATTTGTCCTGGTTCTCCAGAACCAACACCATATAATTAGCAGTGGAAAAAGTTAGGTGTGCATTTTTACCTATGTATTTCAATGTAATTTCAAATTCATAGAAAATTTGCAAAAAAAATACTCTAGACACTAATATAAGTTTTTCCAAGTGTAATGGTTAATACTGAGTGTCACCTTGATTGGATTGAGGGATACACAGTGTTAATCCTGGGTGTGTCTGTGTGGGTTGTGCCAAAAGAGAGGAACATTTGACTCAGTGGATTTGGGAAGGCAAATTCATCTTTAATCTGATGGGCACAATCTAATCAGCTTCTAGAAAACATAAAGTACACAGAAAAATGTGAAAAGGAGAGATGGGCCTAGCCTCCCAGCCTGTATCTTTCTCCAATGCTGGACGCTTCTTGCTCTTGAACATTGGACTCCAATGTGTGTGTGTGTGTGTGTGTGTGTGTGTATACACATACACACAATAACTGTGTATGAAGGGTGAGTGTGAGTAGTGACATAAGGTGAAATGCACAAATTTTAAATGTATCATTCAATGTGTTTTTGCAAATGCACACTCCCATAATCTATAAAGATAAGAAATATTAAGGTAATCTGAGAAAGTTATCTTTCCACTCTACACAAAGCACCAATGTTCTGATTTGTGCAACATTAGATTTCAATATTAAGCACTTCATATAAATGGAATCATATGTTTGCTTATTTCATTCAGCATAATGCTTTTGCTATTCAGCCATGTTGTTGCATGTATCACTAGTTTGTTC
>PVKP010035556.1:0-23211 GCA_004027715.1 Plecturocebus donacophilus | reverse complement strand
CGGCAAAGCAGCCGCGCCGGCCCAAACAGCCGAGCCGGCCAAACAGCCGCGCCAGCCGAAACAGCCGCGCTGGCGACCCGTGGGGCTGCTCCGCCTGGGGATCTCCTGGTCTGGGGGTAATAAAAATCCGTCTGGAAATGCGGCGTCCACTCACCCTCTGCACTTTCACTGGGAGCTGCAATCCTGAGCTGCTCCTATGTGGCCATCTTGGATCGTCCCCCAAAACTATTTTTATAACAAAAGCGTGTGTGAATCACACAAGTTAAAATTACGGATGTGCAGTGCAAAGATGGTGTCCTTTTTTTTTGAGATAGAGTCTCACTCTGTCACCCAGGCTGGAGTGCAATGTCATGATCTTGGCTCACTGCAACCTCTGCTTCCTGGGTTCAAGCGATTCTTCTGCCTCAGCCTCCAGAGTAGCTGGGACTACAGGTGTGTGCCACCACACCCGGCTAATTTTTTGTATTTTTAATAGAGATGGTATTTCACCACGTTGGCCAGGATGGTCTCGATCTCCTGACCTCATGATCCACCCACCTCAGGCTCCCAAAATGCTGGGATTACAGGAGTGAGCCACTATGCCTGGCCCGATGGTGTCCTTTTAAGTAAAGACAGAGCCATTTAAGTAAAACAGAAGTACAGTTTTAAATAGCATCAGAGTTCATTCAGTGTACTTCACTTAATATTTGTTCATTTTGGTTACAGAGAATGTGATATAGTTGGAAATGCAGCAGACAGGAAACTCCAAGAATGGTATCATTCTTCTCTTGACAATGTTTTGACCATCTAGGTTGGGGGATTTGATGCTCCAATGAAGTAACTTTGTTAATAACTTTGTTGCCCCTTATTTTATTTCTCTTTATTTTGGTGGAGGTTCCCAATTTTATTAATGCCACACTACCACCTCAGGAGCGCATCACTGCTCAGGAGATTGACAGCTACTTACGCCGGGAGCTGATCTACAAGCGGAATGAGAGAATAGGGAAGCGGGTGAAGGCCCTTTTGGAGGAGTTCCCTGACAAAGGCTTCTTCTTTGCCTTTGGAGCTGGTGAGTAGTGGGTCACCTCTAATTAGCCTCTGAATCTGGGGCTTCTCTCAAGAAGGGAATGTTGAGGTGAGCCCCTGCTTAGAGTCTGTGTTAGTCATGAAGTGAGATGAAGGGAGTGACACCGTCCTTGACTTGTTTTAGTTGCAGAGTGGCTCCAGCTGGGGCTGGAGCATCTAGCATGGTTGAAATGTTGCTGAATGAGCTGGTGCATGAGACTTCACCCATAGCTCTCTCTACACATGAGTCAGCTGGGAAGGCATTTTTCCCCTCTGAACTTCAGACTTAATCTCAACTTCTTCCTGATACTTTATACTTGGTAAACTTTCACTAAAAATCTGTCTTTACTCTTCTACCTGACAATAAGCCTCCCAAGTCCAAGGCCTGGGGCTGATACATCAGCTGTTATTGACTGTTAACAGCATACATGGAAACAGAATAGGACAATTACTAGCTTTTGTAGGCTTCTTGAAGTAAATTCTCTCCTCTTGAGTAACTCTGACACGGAATTCTTTGCAGTCTCAGGAACTGAGGATAGAAATGCCAGAGGCTGGACAGTGTGAAGAAAGATCATTTGCTGGGCTGGGTTTTATTCTTTCATATTTTTCTTTTAACTTCATAAACTTGGATAAGTCATGCTCCTCAGTTTCTTTACCAGTAAGATAGGGGGTTGGAGAGAAGCGATTCTGAAATGGTGGGATGAGGGCCTCCAAAAACCTGTTCTTCCATAACAGCAATAAGAACACTGGAAAAAATGGTCAAAATCAACTTTTCCACAGCTCTGGAAATTAAAGGCTGGCAATAATCCTAGAAGTGTTTATTTAAGAAAACTGGGTCAATTTTGATAGAAGTAGTGGGCTTTGTGGCATTTTAACTTGTTCTGTTTTCATCTCCCTTTTCCCAATCTCATAGTAGCCTTGAAAGTTAGGAACCTTGGACTACAGTAGCTGTGAAAATCATTTGCCTAATGGTTACTGGAGGGGACAGAATGGATTCAAAGTTCCTCCAAAGCTCTATCCTCAAAGAATCATCACTATTTGACATATCTATCAGCTCCCTAAAAGTTCCATTCCCAAGCTGGTCTTCATTTGACCTGACTCAGAGCTTGCTCTATGTGAATAGCCCTATTCTTAGGGTGTTTGTTGAAAACAATCAGTGACAGCTGTTTAACATCATAGTTGCTGGAAATGGCAATATTAATTGAAACTTACAAGAGGCTGCCCAAAAAACTTAAAAGGATAATCCCATAGGGGATTTTGAAAAGGTCTAACATAGTCCTAGAAAGCCACATGCATGAGAAGGGCTGTGCACATGCCCAGGAGAGACCTGAGGAGGTCATAATCTCTCACCTCTGGCTGCTCTTGAGGCTCTGTGCAAGCAGAATGTGAAAGCTAAGGAAGGGTCATAAATTGCCTGCTGAAACATCAAAGATATGCCCCAAAACTCACACAACCCCTCTGCAAAGGCTGGGAAACTCACTGGCTCAAGGAATTTAAGGAAATCTTTATTTAGTCATTAGCTAGCCACTAAGCTAACTGAGCAGATCCTTTAGTGATCACACACACAACAAAGAATACAGACTTTAGAGACTTAGTCCTGGAAAATCACTAAACAAACAGCAGCAACAATGCACCTGGGAAGAGGGGAGAGGAGATATGAGTTCCAGAGTTCGTGTTATATTATTTAAATGTCTAGTTTTCAATAAAAGCAATAAGACACTTAATATGTTTGATCTACTAGAAAAAGAATGTAACACTAGTTGTTATTATAAATATGTTCAAAAATCTAAAAGAGGCTGGGCATGGTGGCTCATGCCTATAATCCCAACACTTTGGGAGGCTGAAGCAGGTGGATCATCTGAGGCCTGGCCAATATGGCAAAACCCCATCTCTACTAATAATACAAAAATTATTCAGGTGTTGTGGCACGTTTCTGTAATCCCAGCTACTCAGAAGGCTGAGACAGGAGAATCACTTGAACCTGGGAGGCGGAGGTTGCAGTGAGCCAAGATCACGCCACTGTACTCCAGTCTGGGTCACAAGAATGAAATTCCATCTCCAAAAAAACAAGAACAAAACCCGCCACCCCCGCCTGCCAAAAAAAAACCCCAAACTAAAATAAACCGTATCTAAATAATTAAAGGAAAGTTTGAGAACAATATCTTACCAAATACAAAATATCAATAAAAATTATTTAAAAAGAACCAAATAGAAGTTCTGGAATTGAAAGTGTAGGAACTGAAATGAAAAATTCACTAGAGGGGCTGAAGAGTAGATTTGAACTGGCCAAAGAAGAATCAATATACATGAAGATAGGCTGATTGAGATGATTCAGTATAAGACAGAGAAAGGAAAAGGAATGAAGAAAAATGAATAGATCTTCAGATACCTGTGACACACCCTCAAATGTGCCAATGTATACCTAATGGGAGTCCCAGAAGACAGGAGAGAAAAAAAAAGAAATACAAATATTTGAATTAAAAAAATGCTTGAAAATGTCTCAAATTTGATGAAAAACATTACTCTGCACATCCAATGAATGAACTATAAGTTGTATAAAATAAAAAAGTTCCACACCAAAGCATTTCATAGCCAAACTGTCAAAAGCCAAAGACACAGAGTCTTGAAGGCAGTGACAGCAAATCAGGCAAGAGATCCCCAATAGGATTAACAGCAGATTTCTCATCAGAAGCCATGCAAACCAGAAGATATAGGGAACATATTCAAGATGCTGAAATAAAAGACTGTTAACAAACATTGCCACATCCAGCAAAACTCAAAAACGAAGGAGAAATATGTTGCCTGTGAGCTGAATAGAATTTGTATCTGCTGTTGTAGGATGAAGTATTCTTTAAATGTCAGATCAATTTGACTGATGATGCTCTTCAGTTCAACTATATTCCCTATCTGATAATTCCAGAATCTCTATCATGTCTGAGTCTGGGTCTGATAGTTTCATTGTTTCTTCAGACTGTAATTTTTCTTGCCTCCCAGTGTGCCTTGTAATTTTTAATTGAAAGCTGGACATGATGTATCTGGCAATGGGAAGTGAGGGAAATATGTTTTTAATGTGAGAGTTTATGTTACTCTTTCTCTGAATTGGGCTGTTTAGTGTTTTGGTGTGGTCTGAATGTTCCTTAAAACTCATGTGTTGAATTACTTCATTATTATTGTCATGGTATAACAGGTGGGGCCTTTGGGAAGTGATTAAGACATGAAGGCTCTACATTCATGAGTGGATTCATGCCTTTTAAAAGGACGGGAGGAAAGTAGCTTAGGCTCTTTTTTTGTCCTTGTGCCTTCCACCATGTGAGGATTTAGCATGAGTCCCTCCTGCCATGTGAAGACTCAGCAAGAAGGTCCTCTGTTGGGTGTGGTGGTGCATGCCTGTAATACCAGCACCTTGGAAGGCCATGGCGGGAGGATCACTTATGCTCAGGAGTTTGAGATCAGCCTGGTCAACACAGTGAGATCTCATCTCTATAAAAATTAAATAAAAATTTAGCCAGGCATAGTGATGTGTGCTTGTAGCCCCTGCTACTTGGGAAGCTGAGATGGGAGGATCTCTTGAGCCCTGGAGGTTGAGGCTGAAGTGAGCTCTGAACATGCCACTGCACTCTGGCCTGGGTGACAGAGTAAAACTCTCTGTATTGGAAAAAAAAAAAGAAAAAAGCACTCATGAGGTGCTGAATGCCTATGCCTAGGTTTTGGACTTCTCAGCCTGTAGAACTATGAGAAATAAATTTCTATTGTTTATAAATGACCCAGTCTGTGGTATTTTGTAACAGCAACACACACTAAGGCATGTTTGCTGTAACTCTAGGTCCCAGAGGCTTCAGTTTCCTCTAGTATCCTCTAGTTTTTTGTCTTCGTATTTTCTTAAGACCTCTTCTTAAATAGTGTCTGAGTCTTGCTGCTCTTTCACCTATAATTCACAGTTATTTTACTGGAGCCCTATTGATGTGGTGCTAAAGTAAAGATACCAGCTCATATTCACTAGGCTGTGATAAAAAACGATGAATAGTATATAAAATTTTGGTGAAGAAGATATGGAGAAATTAGCACCCTCCTACATTGCTACTGGGAATGTAAAATGGTGTAGCCATTTTGGAAAAACTGTTTAGCAGTTTTTCAAAATTAAACATTGAGCTACCATTTGACTCAGCATTTCAACTTCCAGATATATGCCTAGAATAATTGAAAACGTATATCCACACGAAAATTTGTACATGGATATTCATGGCAGCATTATTTATAATAACCAAAAAATTGAACCAATCCTACTGTCCATCAACTCACAGGGATATTTAAGGTGATATATACACACAATGGAATATTATTTGGCCATAAAAAGGAAAGAGGTACTGATATATGGTACTACATGGATAAACTTTGAAAACATTATGCTAAGTGAAAATAGCCAGTCACAAAATCATGTGATTATATTTATATGGAATGTCCAGAACAGGCAGAGCTATAGAGACAGAAAGTATTAATAGATTAGCGGTTGCCAGGGGCTGGGGTCAGGAATGATGAAAATGTTTTAACATTAGATAGTGGTTGTGCTTGCACGACTTTCTGAATACACAAAAAAAATCACTGAATGGCATACTTTAAAAGGATGAATTTTATGTCATGTGAATTCTATTCAAATATTAATGAAACTGTTATAGAAATATGAGGGGTTTGGCTTCCACATCATGCTCATTGAAAAGTTCTGCCACAAAACAAATTGCAGTTTCTGCCCTCAGCAGTGCCCATGAGTATGTGGTAGTTTTCTTCTTCTGCAAGTCTTGTGTTTTATGTCTGGACTGGCACTGTGTACACATTTGCACTGTCTCAACAAAGGGCTTCCTGTAACAAAGCTGTTAGCCTGGGCCTCACCCTTGCGGCACCACAACATGGTGCAAGCCCCAGATGAGGACGTTAGGAAACAGAGCCCGTGGCGGGCGGTATCCCAATGCACCACCCTGGGTCCGCGTGTGTGGAAGGCGCCCAGGTGCTGGAGTGGCGCTTTTGCTTTCCACTCCTGCCAGACTTAGGTGAGCCCCCCAAAGCCACCCCTATGTCCAGTGCAGGGGTAATGGGGCTTTGGGGAGAGGGTAAAGGTCAGTTGGGTTCTGGGTGGTGGGAGGTTGGGGCATAGCTTGGACTGAGCAGTTTGGTGGGTGGGCCCTCGGATGGGGGCTTGCCCAGTACTGCGGGCTCGATTTGTCATACTGATGCAGTGCTAGAGGGGGGCTCACAGCCCCTGGGCACCTTGGGCATCAGGAGTGCCCAGGAGCTGTGAGCCCCCATCTATCACTGCCTCCTCCTAGGGCAAAGTTATCTTCCTGTAGCCGCTTTCTCTGTGCTTTCTGAAGGCTACGTTGAGCGCAGGAAACTATATAAATTGCTCCCAAATGCATGACTGTGTACTTTTAAAATTTAAAAGCTGTGTGGCTAGCAAACTTTTAATTGTGAAATGAGGATAACCGAAAACGGAAAGTACTGAAGTTTTAAAATCAAGCAGCAACTTTTGTGATGGGGATCTGGATATAAAATGTGAAGATTAGAAATGGAAATCACCTTTGGAGCAGAAGAAAGATTGAAGTCAGAAGTGCTAAGTGGAAACTATAATCACTTGTTCTATGAATTGCCAGTTATTTGCAAATGAATAACCTAGGATGAGTGGTGAAAGACAGCCTTTTTTCTTACTTAGGTGTAGATCTGAAGCAGCCCGTGCTGACTTTTGGCTCCTGTTTGCCAGGGTTACTTCTTCAGTGGCCTTAGCCTCCTCTGCTACCCCACATTTCTAGGTAACAGCTAGCGCCCCTGCACCGGCAGCTGTTTCTAGTTAGGATCTGGTCTAGGCTGTGGGGAGGAGAGGGGAGATGGGAGGGAATGGTTTTGCCAAACTTCCCTTTCTGAGCCCCTCCTGACCCGTGAACACCCGCTTTGAAGCCTGAGGGTGAGTGAAAGCGGGAGCCATGGGCCTTCTGCTTCCTTCTCGGGCCTGTTTACTGTACTGCCGTAGGCTCCCAGGGCTCCCTGGTCGTGGCTCCTGAGACCATAGTGGGTTTGTCCTATGCAGAAACCTCCAAGAAGGACAGATCTTAGATTACGTTGCCTTTGCTTTTTCTAGAAAGTGGTGATTGGGAAGCAGCCGTTCCTTCAGTCCCACCAGCCTCCCTGCTTTCTCAGAGAGCACATTTACATTTCGTTTCTTCCTGAAGTTGGGAATTTCCTTTTTTTTTTTGATTGGAACAGAGTCTTGCTCTGTCACCCAGGTTGGAGTTCAGTGGCGTGATCTCAGCTCACTGCAACCTCTGCCTCCTGGGTTCAAGCAATTCTCCTGCCCCAGCCTCCTGAGTAGCTGGGATTACAGGCATCTGCCACCATGCCTGGCTAATTTTTGTATTTTTAGTAGAGATAGGGTTTTACCATGTTGGCCAGGTTGGTCTTAAAATCCTGACCTCAGGTGATCCGCCCACCTCGGCCTCCGAAAGTGCTGGGATTACAGGTGTGAGCCACTGTGCCTGGCATGAATTCTTGTATTTTCTCCAGACCAGTGTCCTCACCTTTCAGTATCCTGCTCACATATCCCCTCCTCTGGGAAGTCTTACCAGGTTGCAGTTTGATGTCCGGGCTTTCCCCTTAGCTGTGTGACTTCAGGTAACTGGCTGCATTGTTGTGATCTTCATTGTCATCGTCTCTGAAATGCTACTGATGTTCCCTACTGGCCTTGCAGGACTGTTGGCGGGCCTGATTCCAGAAGCTCTCTGGAACTGTACTGTGCTGGACAGATAGGAAGGGGACTTGCCAGGGTAATTTCTTGGTTCTAGGGTGTGTGTCTGGGGAGAATGTTTGGTGGTCCTGAGAGCTGCAGCATTTCTGATTGCTTTTCTCACTGCAGGTCATTTCATGGGGAACCACACAGTGCTGGATGTTTTGCGACGTGAAGGCTATGAGGTAGAACACGCCCCCGCTGGACGACCCATCCACAAGTAACCGTCCTGCGCTTCTATCTTGGTTGGGGAGCTGAGACCCTCATGGGGCTGCCTGGGCACCAGGGTGGGCTGCTATCTTGTGGCGCTCCAGAGAACCCCGTTTGGTCATTCCCCCCACCCTTCACCTCACGTGGACATTTGGCACCAGCTCAGCTGGCTCTGTGGCTGGGCTGTGTCAGACGTGGTTGGCAAGATGGACTCTTTGGGGTGCCGAGGCCACACTGGTCTTCTCAGCAGTGTTTGGGGAGTGGGGGGAGGTGAAGGGAAGGTTGTCCAAGGGTTGGGGGAGAGTGGTGGCAGGGGAAGGGAGGAGTAATTAGGCTTAATGCCCAATGTTCTTTGACCCGGGTGTTTGGAAGTTTTCAGAAGGCGGAATGGGGGAATCGGGCCACGACAGTGGTGAATAGGCCAGAGGGGCTAGGGGTGCAGGCAGTGCGTGTCTGGCCGCTCTCAGGAGAAAAGCCCTTTCTCTTTCTCTGAGCTGTTTCCTCCTCTCTAGGTTTATCTCTCTCTCTCTTTTTCTTTTTTCGGTCAAACTGCCCCCTGCCCCCACAGACCTTTCTGTAAAGAACTCAGGAGGCCCAGCCCCCGGCCCCTCAGCAATGCTGTCCACCCACTGGCCTCAACTGGTCATCCGTCCTGGTGGCCCCAGGTGTCCTTCCCCTTCCCCTGTAGTCGTCTGCTTGGGCTGTCATAGCCAAAACCAAAACCACAGACTGGGTGATTTCATCAACAGAAACGCACTTCTCGCAGCTCTGGAGGCTGGAAGTCCCGGATCAAGGTGTCAATGGGACTGGTTTCTCTTGGGATCTCTCTGTTTGGTTTGTAGATGGCCGCCTTCTCTTCCTGCCAGCACATAGCATTTTTTCCTGTAAGCGAGCGTCCCTGGCCTCTCTTCTAGTAAGGACACTGGTCTTACTGGACTAGGGTCCTCATTTTAACTGAATCACCTCTTTAAAGGCCCTAACTCCCAACAGTCACATTCTGAGGCACTGGGGATTGGGGCTTCAACATGTGAATGTGGGGGGCGCCTATCAGCTCCTACCATCCCCTCCATTCCTCTGGCCCCCACCCCTCACCATCTGTGGTCAGCAGCCCCCTCTCCTGGCAGAGGTCTCAGCTGTAGCGAGAGCGCTCCAGGATGCAAATGCCCGTCGCTGACACACATCCAGCGGTGGTGTCTGCCCGATGGCCGCCCATCTCCAGCTGCCCTCTTTCTCCTCAGAAGGCCCCCTTCACCCCACCTTGCCTCCCTGTCCCCCTCACCCCAGAGGCTCATGCCTGGCAGGAGCCATGATTTTTCCAGTGTCCCTCTAGGCGGGAAATCCTGGACACATCCTGGACTTCTCTTATCCCCACCTCTCTTCATGCCCTGTACTCAGTGTGTCAACAGTGACCGCCCTTCACAGAGCACTTTCTAGTTTACAGAAGCCCTGATGTGAGCCTGCGCGTTCCCATCCTCCACCAAGGCTTTGGCTTCCTCCAGTAAAGACTGGCTGGGATTTGTCCTTCCCCATTTCCGTGGCCACCGCCCCTTCTCCCTAGGGTTTGCTCTTCGCCCTTCTCTGGGACTAATCTTCCCAGTGTCCCATGTTCAAACCCTCCATGGTTTTTCATTGTTCTCTTCCAAAGTCATTGTCTTTACTCGGAGGTCTTGGCACTCAGACCCTACCCGTCCTGCAGCAGGGATCTGCTGCCTGCTTCGGAGGAGCTGCCCTCCCGTTCCTGCCTCTCCACCTTTACTGATGCTACTCCCCTCACCGAGGAGCCCTCCTCCCCTCCCCTTGACGGGGGAATCCCGCTCCTGTCTGAGTCTGCTCTGCTGCTGGCTCACACATCTTCCTGTCCTCCTTCAAGTCTGGAGGAGCCAGCCCTTAGGGGTTCTCTGCACCCTGCAGGACTGTGGGTCTTTCTACCCCACTGGGCTCTCTCTGGTCCCTTCTCAGCTCTTCCCGCTGGGCTGACTGGGCTGGCGTTCAATGTACTGTCCCTGGGGTGCTGGAGAGGGCCCTGTCTGGGGAGTATGTGTGTGTGTAATGTGTGTATGTGATGCTTGTGTGTGTCTGGTGTGTGGTGTGTGTGAGGGGTGTGTGATGTTTGTGTGTAGGGTTTGTGTGGTGCGTATCTAGTGTGCAATGTGTATGTGTGGGGTGTATGTGTGTGGGAGCAGTGGGCATGTGTGTGGTGCATGTGTGTGTGGTGCATGTCTGGTGTGTGGTACATGTGGCGTGTGTGTGTGATGTGTAGTGTGCCTGTGTGTGGTGCATGTCTGGTGTGGGTGTTGTGTGTATATGTGTGATGTGTGTGTGGTGCACGTCTAGTGTGTGTGTGTATAGTGTGCATGTGTGTGGTGCATATTTGGTGTGTGTGTTGTGTGTGCATGTGTGTGGTGTGTGTGGTGCATGTCCAATATGTGTGTTGTGTATATGTGGGTGTGAGTTGTGTATGTGGTATGTGTGGTGTGTGTGGCACGTGTTTGTGGTATATGTGGGGTGTATGTGTGTGTATTGTGTGTGTTGCCGGTTGTTTCTAGGCTCCCTAGTTCTGCTTGTAACCCTGATACCTGCCCTTGGGGGAAGGAGGGTCAGGAATCAGTCTTTTTAGAAGCTCTCCAGGAGATTCTGATGTCCACTGAAGGCTGAGAACCAGTGTTCTCATTTCCCCAGGAGGAAAAGAACATTTATTGGTGGATCATCAGGTGGTAGCCAGATTTATTTACTCTCAGTTAATTCTCAAAACCAGCCTGCAAGGGGAGTGTTCCTTCCCATTTACTAATGAAAAAACTGAAAGGTCACACAATTAACCAGGGCCCAGAAATAGCTCAGACCCTTCTACCTCCCAAACCTTTCCTTTCTGTCTTTCTTCTCCCACCTTTTACTTCCTAGCCTTTATGTCTTTGTTCGTGCAGTTTCCTCCGCCAGGGATTCTTTCCCTACCCACACTACCCTCAGTTCTCTCTGTCAGCATCTGTGAGATCCCCCACGTTGCCACACCTTCCTCCATGGCTCCAGCCTGGGTTCATCCTGTGCGTGACCCCAAGGAACCTATGATTTGTGCTTCTACAGTGGCCTTTAGCAAGAGCTCTCTCTTTCTTCTAGAGGCTTCTGGACAATGATCTAATTTTCAAAATTGGGTTCCTATAAGTATCTATCCTGGCATCTGGCACATGATCGTATCTCAAATAGGACTGATTATGTGTAACTAATATTATTGCTAGTACTGCTCACATGCATTCATTTATTCAGCCAGTGCGGGACCTGAGAGGTTTTAAGGGTGAACGTGCATACAGTGGTCCCAGGTGATGCCATGAGGGAGGATGAAGTCTCCACAGGAGAGGAAGAAGGGGCAGGGTCCTGGGAGGCTAAGGGCCCAGGAAAGTGGGTGGGGTAGAATGCCTACAATGAGGGGCTGGCAAGGAGGACCAGGACAGTGGGGGGATATGTCTCCTTCTTCCCCTTCTTGGCAGCCACATGGTAGTCCTTAAGGGATGATTCTGGTCATGTGGAACTGGAATCCAGGGCAGGCTGATGTGGTTGGGGACAGGAGGGCTGTTAAGTGGTGATCTAGCTTACTTCAGGCTCTGCCAGCTGCCTTAGTCTTGGGGCAGGGCCTTCAAGCTAGAGGCCCTTACCGCAAGGGACAGAGATGGGTGTGCATGTTGGGGTGTGGGGAGGGCAAATATCGGCCACCACTCTCCACCTGTCAGCAGGCTGGAAAACTTAGGAAATGCTCCTGAATGTGAGGCTGCCCGTCTTTGAGCAGAGAAGAGAAAGAGATGGGGTTCCTGTTGGGCTAATCTGCAGAGGGCTTAGGCAGTTCCTCCCTCCTTCCTCTGGGATAATGGATACTATGTTAGCTTTCTATCGCTGCTATAACAAATAATCACAAACTCAGTGGCTTAAAACAACACAGATTCATTATTTTATACTTCTGGAGATCAGAAGTCTGACACAGGTTTCACTGGCTGAAATCAAGGTGTTAGCAGGGCTGTATTCCTTTTTGGAGGCTCTAGAGAATTTGTTTTCTTTCCCTTTCCAGCTTCTAGAGGCTGCCCACATTCCTTGGCTTGTGGAGCCTTCTTCCATCTTCAAAGCCAGCAATGTTGCATCTCTATAACCATTCTTCCATAGTCACATCCTCCTCTGACCACAGAAGGGTTCTCTGCTTTTAAGGGCCCATGTGATTAGATTGGGCACACCTGGATAATCTGGGCTGCTCTCCTCATCTTAAGGTCCTTAACTTAATCAGATCTGCAAAGTTCCTTTTATCCTGTAAGGTAATATGTTCAGAGCTTCCAGGGGCTAGGTCATGAACATCTTTGGGAATCTGGAAGATGTCCTTTAGGTTACACAGTGGGGTGCTCTAAGGTTCTGGTCAGCTGTGCTAGGATTTATACAGCTTCACTCATTCTCAGAAGACTGGGAGAAGGGGGATGCATCTGAAGTAAGCATCTGCTGTGTGCTCAGCACTGTGAAGCATGGTGTTTGGACTGTTTTAATCTCACAGCACTGAGGTGGGATAGGTTAGTTTTATATAAGCAGAAGAGGCTCAGAAAGGTCAGTTATCTTGTCTAAGGCTCCAAGCCTGGGCTCTTTTCCTTGCTAACCAGTGTGCTTCTTTCTTGGAGACTTCCATGGAGGAGGCTGTACGAAATGCAGGTAGGGGACAAACGGGCTATCAGCACAGGGGAGTAGTCCTATATTGTAGCCAGAATGACCATGGGCTTAAGTTTAGTTAAACTGTGAGAATCCAGATCGGCCAAAACACGATAATATAGATCTTGAGCCTGTGATGGGATCCAGCCCGGCAGCTCTGTGAGGGATTAGCTGTGTTCAGCAGCTGGGATTTTCTATTTGGGACAGAAAAGCAGCCACCCCTATTGACCTAGGGACCCTATACCCCTGTCTGAGTCCATGTGAGCATTTGTCTGTAGGATCTCTCCCTGGAGATTATAGTGACACTAATTTATACCCTTCATATTTTCTACAATGAGAATGGATTCAATTTATGACCTGAAAAAAATCTCAACAATGAATGTTACTTAAAAATGGCACAGAATCCTTCTTGAACCTTGTGCAGGTCAGTGTTTTCACCCTGGTCTTTAGTTTCCTCAATCATAAAGAAGGTGTTAGATTCCTCAGGACTCCTTAGCTCAGAAATCTGAGGGAGATAAAAACCAGGAAGAATAAAGCTAATTTCTTCCTGATCCCTACCTTCCAACTCCTACCCAGGGCTGTTAACTTGGCTCTTAAGCCCGGGCCTTGGATACCTGGAGTTTCTGGAGTGAGATCTTTGTTTGTTGTGAGTTGAACAGAAACAAAGCTATGATTTGTCTCACTGCGAGGACCCACTGTTTCAAGCCATAAGACACAGCCCTAGTGAGTTTGAGATCATGCTCCTTGCTAAGTCAAAGCAACAGACTTTTCTTGAGTGTCTACCATGTACCAGGACCTGTTTGGGTCATATGGAGGCCAAGAATGACACAGACATAGTCTCTGCCATGGGCAGAGGGCGTGGTGGGCATTGTGCTGCCTGACCATCTGCTCTTGAAGCCTCTAGGATGGTGGTCCCCAACATTTTTGGCACCTGGGACTGATTTCATGGAAAATTTTTCCATGGATCCAGGAAGCGGGAGTGGTTTTGGGATGAGATTGTTTTACCTCATATCATTAGGCATCAGGCTCCTTAGAGTCTCATAAGGAGTGTGCAACCTAGATCCCTAGCACACGCAGTTCACAATAGGGTTTGCACTCCTATGAGAATCTGATACCCCTGCTGATCTGAGAGGATGTGGAGCTCAGGTGGTAATATGGTTGCTCGCCTGCTGCTTACATCCTGCTGGGTGGCTCCGTTCCTAACAAGCCACAGACCAATGCTTGTCCATGGCTTGGGGGCTGGGGACCCCTGCCCTAGGAGGCCACCTGAATCCTAGAGAGCCTTGATGGGGGCACATTCCCTTTCTAGGTTCTAGTTTCTTTGTTGTAACAATGAAAGTATTCATTTAAGTGGTGTCACAGTTATGCACCAGGCATTGTGCTGAGCTCAGGAGACAGTAATGAATATATTAAGCCCTGTCCTCCCAAGAACCTTCTAATTATGACTTTATGTTTCTGGGGTCCTTAGTCTCAGGTTCAGAGTAGGGGCCTTTTTCAATCCTTTGCCATTTGAGGAATTCCATTCTTTTTTCTTTTTTGGGCAATGTAAGTCTTTCCCTTTTTTGCCTTTCTTCTTAGACACTTCATCCCTTCCTCAAACAAGGCCATTAGTACTAACTGACTTCTCAGACTCTGCCATGTTGTGGTTCAGAACTGAGGCCCATTCTGGCAAGGTAGATGGTTCATCAAGTCTGTTTCAGAGTAATTGAGTTCTTACATGTGCTGGTCAGTGGCACCTATATCAATGGACGAGGAAAGCCCTAGACACAGCGCATCCACTGCTCCCCTTCCTCAGGCAGACGGGAGCTTCAGGACCCTCACAGCCTGCCTACATCACAAGACAATGGGATTGACATCTAGCAAAATTTTTCTCTTTCTGCTCCCCGATCCCCTTCACCAAACCCTTGACAAAAGTTCTGTTGTTGGAAGAAACTTGAACCTTCTAAAAGCTTATTTCTTCACTAAAAGAAGTATTTGGTGACTATAGTCACCTTTAGGGGAAAACTAGAAGGAAGTCTGAGTTTCCCATCAGTTGTGAAAATCTCTCTTTGGGAAAGATGATTTCAGGCCAGATCTGCGATTAAGTGGTCAGAAGACAGCCCTGAGAACCCCTTCCTGAATAAAGCCCTCATGAGGGTACAGAAAGGATTAACAGGGTTTAGGGCTACTTCAGTTGTTTTAAGCAAATGGCATTTAAACATTTTTCATCTGTCTTTCAAAGCTTTATTGTTCACTAGCCAGAGTGGTGACATTTGCCTGTATTTGGAGCCTGGAGGAGGGAGAATCACTTGAGCCCAGAAGTTTGAGGCTACAGTGAGGTATGATTGGGCCATGGCACTCTAGCCTGAGTGACTTAGGGAAATCTGGTCTCTAAAAAGAAAAAAAAAACAAACCTATAATTGTCAGTGACTTCCTAGACAGGGCTGACCTGTTCATTGTTGTAAAAGTAAATACTGTACATGTAATAGTTTAAAAATCTTGGATCTTTCTCCCCAGGACTAGGGAATGTGGAGAGAGTAGGGTGAGAATATCTGAGGGGGAAAAAAGGTGTCAAAGAAATCAATTCCCAAGGTAATTTCAAGAACCAGGTAACTCCTGCCCTCCCTGGCCAGCTTGAACTTTCAGGTTATCTGCTGTCGTGAAACCCTAAAATGTAAGAGAGCTGAGGGAGGCGTCATGCTGTGTGATCCTCCTCCAAATACCTCCTCCTTCCACTTATGTACAGAGGGAAGAGTAAAAAGACCTCTCCACGGCCCACTCCGTTCACCATCTTTGCTCCAAAAGTGCCCATCCCGGAAGTACTGGCACCGGAAGCCGTGTCCTCAGTGCACTCAACGCTGCCACCTCTTGTGTCCCGGCCAGGAAGTCCCGACCCGCCTGGTGAGGCCGTGCAGAAGTTCCGGAAGAAGCGGAGGCGGCCGCAGCGGAGGCAGCCACTCCGGCAATTCAGCGATCTGTGGGTCCGCGTGGAGGACAGGTCAGACAGGTAGACTGGGTCGGGTTGGCATCCACCTTTACCCTGGTGAGCAGACCCAGGAATGCCCCTCACGCTGGTTGCGATGGGCAAGGGTGAGGTCTTTGTTTGTTGTGAGTTGAACAGAAACAAAGCTATGATTTGTCTGTGAGGATGTGCTGTTTCAGGCCATAGAACATAGCCCCAGTGAGTTTGAGACCATGTTCCTTGCTAAGTCAAAGCAACAGACTTTTCTTGAGTGCCTGCCATGTACCAGGACCTGTTTGGGTCATGTGGAGGCCAAGGATGACACAGATGTAGTCTCTGCCACGGACAGAGGGCGTGGTGGGCATGGTGCTGCCTGACCATCTGCTCTGGAAGCCTCTAGGATAGTGGTCCCCAACCTTTTTGGCACCAGGGACTGATTTTGTGGAAGAAAATTTTTCCACGGATCGGGGAGTAGGGGATGGTTTTGGGATGAAACTCTTCCACCTCATATCATCATGACACAGACGTAGTCTCTGTCAAAGCTTTCCCTTTCCTCATGACCCCAGGCACCCTTTTCCTGTCCCGTGACAACAGCAAATCCAGATTTAGGGTAGCTGCTTCAAGCCAGGGCAAGGGCAGCATGTTTATGCTTGTTAAAGAAAAAGTCTGGGGGTAGGATCAGTCTGTTAAAAGTGGAAGGCGTCTGGAAAGATTGCAAAGAACTTGATTTTTCAGATCTTTCTCCATGGTAGATTCAGGGAGAATGTCATAGATTTGCAGAGCTGGAAGCAGCTCAATAGGAGTGGGCGTGTTTAACCCCTACATTGTAAGGGAAGAGTTGTGACCCTCCACCGAATGTAGTATCAGAAATGGCTGGGGAGGAGATCGGAGGTGGATAGATGAGCCTGAGTCTGCAGGGCACAAGACGTCTGGAAGAACTACCCCAGAGAGGCTGGGAGCAGGAATTCACTTAAATTCATCTCAGGCTTATTGAGCTTTGTGCCTGCTGTTGTGTTGGGTGCTGTCTGTGTGGGGCCAACCAGACACGGGCCCTGCCTTCATGGAACTTGCGGTCTGGTGAGGAAGATGAATTTTTGAGTAGATAATCTGCAATGGAAGTGTAAGGTGCTGTGGGTGTGTGTGTTTGTGGTGCATGCATATGTGTGTGTGTGTTAGAGGTTACTACTTAGTGTCAAAGTTCAGGAAAGTCTTCCCTTGAGGAAGCATCCTTTTGGCTTATCCTGAGTAGAAGCCAAAGTGGAACCTTGTGAATAGAGCTTCTGAGTCTAAATCAGTAGATGTAACAATCCAGTGCCTACACAGTTAATAAATGTAGAATGAATGAGTGAATGAGTGAACAACTGAATAGAGAAGGCGAAGGGTTGAGGGCAGAGGGAACAATGTGAAAGCCTAGTTGGAGGGAATGATTGTGTTAAAGAAGCCAAGATAAAGTAATTCTGGCTGGAGCCTGGGAATTAAAGGAGTAGTGAGGTGAGATGTGTCCAGAGAGGTAAACAGGGAGGGAAGTAGGGACCCATTGAAAGGTTTGAAGCAGGCATGTGATATGCTGTGTGATTTGCATTTTAAATGGACAGAAGCTGGCAGCCAGATGGGACCTGGAGAATGGGGACAGCTTCTCATGGTGTTCATGTCCCAGGGTGACTCATGAACCATCCTCCACTGATGCAGGAATAAATTGACCTGTTTAGTACTTGTTGAAACAGGGCCATTTCCTTTAAGGTGGCAATGGAGTTGGGCACTTTATACCTCAGCTGAGCTGAAAGATCTGGGTGAGTCTGAGGTCATGGGCCCCTCAACTTGTACTGTCTTGACCCAGTATACCTACGTGTTGTGCACATCAGGCCTGGACTTGGGCAGGTGAGAAAGGCAGAGACCCAGGGAGGAATCTGCATGGTCTGCCTCTGCCTCTGTTGTGGCCAGTGAGGAGAGTCCCTGCCTAAGATTGCCCAGAGGCTAATAATTAGCAAACTTTGAATTGGGCCTTATACCAAGACTTTCAATAATCTTTGAACGAAGAACCAAATCGCCAGGGACAGTTGGCCAGTCTGCTGGTCTTAATATCCTCTGCCATTGGGTTTTCTGGTAGCAGTGGCCAAAGACATGAAAGAGGGCCAGAGATACAGGAAGCCTATTAACATACTAATACCCATTCCTGTCTTTTAGGAGGGAGATGAAGAGAAGCTATGTGGGCATTTTTGGGGCCTTGGAGTGTGCAGTGGTTTCTGCTGTGCTTTCAGACCCTTTCTCTTTGCCTCCTAGTGACATGGTCCCGCAACTCCAGGTCCCTGTCCTGGACAGGCACACCTCCACTGAGCTGGGGCTCCCTCGCCATGGGCATTTCCACCACAGCCAGATGGTGGCCAGCAGTGCCTGCCTGTCTCTCTGGACTCCTGTGTTCTGGGTGCTGGTGCTGGCTTTCCAAACAGAGACACCCCTGCTGTAATGACTGGAAGCACCAGGCTAAGACCCTGATCCCTCGGACTTGAAGGATGGCCTTTCCTGTACTCCACACTCTGGTCTAGCCTCGATGAGCCCAATCCAGGAGAGACTTCTCCTGAAAAAGAAGCCCAGTGTTGATTCTTCTCTTTCCAAGGAATGTGACTTCGGGTTATCCAACTTTGCGGGGAGGTGTACAGTTTGGTAAACATAATGAGTTGTGTGAAAGTAAATTATAAATGAGTTGTATAAAAATAATTAAATACCTTTTTTTGTGTAGACTTTTATTCCACAGACAGACAACTTCTTCTCTCACACCCTCTGAATCCTTTCACTCCCTCCTTCTAGGCCCTGCACTTCTCAGCTACAGCTCTGATCCTTTCACTCTCTCCCCCTAGGCCCTGCACTCCTCAGCTACAGCTCTGATCTTTTTGGGCCGCGGCTTTGGATCCTGACCCTTTCTTCTTTCTGCCCCCTTTCTTTGTGTCGCTCTTGGTTCTGGATGCAGGGGAGTCGGTAGGCCATGGAACTTGTGGTCTGTACCTCTCTATGCAAGCTCTGGAGAATAGGGTACTCCCTGGGCCCTGAGAGATGCTTTCATTTTGTATAATGGGTGTGTCTCACTGACATGCTGGAGGATGGGTAGGAGAGCGGGGGTAGGCTTTGTCAGAGGTGCTGTGCAAGAAAGTTTTTTCTTTTTAATCAACATAAATTGAGCCATTTTAATAAAAAAGCTAGTCCAAAAAAGGGTCTCATTCTATAAAGATGAAATCATTTCCAAATCACAGTGAAAGGAACGCGAGTAATTAACCAATTTTGTTTTCTACTATGTGCCTTGGAGATCTCACTGAAATTTGGTATCTGACACAACAGAATAACATTCGCAGAGTGTAATATTGTAGTGACAGTACTGAGGTTGATTGTACAGACTATTAAATGGTTACATCTTAATTATTTATATAGAACATTGGGGTCGAATAACATAAAAATAGAGAACAGCATCTAGAAATTTATCTCATTCAATGTTTAGAGATAAAAGAGTTAACCATCCTAAGAAACCGGTTTTCATACTATTCCCGATCCCTGTCTTGTTATTATTTACATGTTTGTTGTCAATGTCTTTTCTAAATAAAAATCTTATTGGGACTCTCTCTATAAACTGTGTAAGAGTAGAACTTCCCCAGTTGAATCTGAAATGGAAGCTTTTAACCCTGCCCAGTTGATCTCCCTCCCCTAACCACCATGGTTCCAGATCAGGGTCCTACCTGTGGCAAGCTTCCTTTATCATCCTGGGCCTCTTAGTAGCTCACAAAAACCCTGGGCAGAAGGTCTGGCCAGGACTTGGGTGGGGTCAATATGAAGTAGTTGTATTTGTCCCCTAATCTGGTTTAGGGTAAGGCTGATTGCCTGGGTTTGTTGCTCTGGCTTCCCTTCCTTTTCTGAGGCTTTTGTGGGTTCATGCTCAGTTATTTCCAGGGCCCAGAAGATCTCTGTGGCCTTACTGAAAGAGTGGTGTGATGGCACTCAGGACCCGTGTCCACCACTTTGGTTCCATCCTGCACCAACTGTACTGCAGGGGTAGGCAGGCAAAAACTCCCAAATCCTCTTGCTGCTATGATTAATTCTCCGAATGAGATACACTCATGGGATATCTGGAAACTAAAAGTGAGCAGATGGTCTTTTTCTTGAGCAGGGGGCATGGTTATGTGCAGGCTGCAGCAGACACAGGTTTATGCGGTGGCCAGTTCTCTGCAGCCCCCTCTATTCCCCTGCTTCAGTGTGGAGTAGCTGCGAGGTTGGCACGGTTTTTCCTTCAGGGATCCCACCCTGGAGTACAGATGCTGTGATACCTAATATCAGCTCTTTGACTTCTGCAGTGGCAGCCATTCCTGAGACCATGTTAGCACCTATTTCTGCTTGAAACACCAAGAGTGGTTTCTGATTTGTGCAGTGATTCCTGGTAAAAGTGGTGTTCCCTGCTTCTCTGTGACTTGAGTCTGTTCTTAACTTCACAGGTATGGGGATAAAGTGGGGAGGCAGAGATAAACTGGGAGGGTAGGATCACTGCGGCTGACTCTGTTCCTCCAATTCTTTGTAAGAGGGTGGTGTGGTTCCCATCAAGGGCTCAATCCTAGCTGGGTGATTCCCTTCTTTCTTGGGTCACATTATGTCCAAGGAAGCAGGCAGATCATTACTGGCAGGACTGACACAAGATGGTTTGTCACAGTGGCTGCTCCATTTTAGAACTGACCCACCAGCCTCTGCTTTTGAGGTGGCAGAGGCTCCAATGCACCTGGCTGGGACTTGGTTAGTTTTCATACAGATTCATCCTGAAGTGGAAGGGGAAAATCCTCCGTCCTTGGGCAGGACTGGCCTGCCCTTTTGTGAAAGCACAGGCTCTTCCAAGGATTGTGATGTAGCCCCATGAAACGGGGAACTGACAGCATGGGCTGACCTCTTAGCCTGCTCATTTGCTCTACCAGTTGTGCCTGCTGCATCAACCTTCCATGCACTGGACTCTGAGAGCCTTAATCTAGTCTAGAAATGGAAGCACCTGGGATCTTTCCTATCAGGGTGAAGAGGAAAGAAGCCTGTGTGAGGAAGCGAGTGCTGAGTCCTGACTCTTTCTGGGGGTCCCAGAAGGTAACTAATGGGAAGCTGCCTGCCTCCCACTTAGGGTGGGGGAGCAGGCTTACTAGGTGGGTGTTGAATCCACTGCTTCTATATCAGAGCTTGGATTGCCGACAGAAAGAACTCAAAACACTTTATTTTCAGGTCATAAGAGAAATAAAAGTCATACTTAATACCTTTAAGTCAAATCAGAATTAACACCATTTTGCTCACATAGAAATTATTCAAACTTTTTGCCCCCATTAGGAAAGATCTCTGGCCTGGTCCTTTTTCGGTGCTGAGATGGCACCTTCTCACTCACTCAGCTGACAGAGCAAAGCTGATCCCTTGGCAATCCAGTAGTCTTTGGACCGCTTGGAGGGTAAGAGGACGGTTACCACAAAGTTGGTTGAATGTCCTAGTTGAGGATATAGGATACAGGAAAAAAAGCATTGTTACTTATAGAATAGCTTCTACATACACAGAGAGAGGCTACTAAGAGTCAAGACATCTGGGTTCCAGGCCTGACTGCCCTAAAGATGTTGGACAAATAGTCCTTCATGGGCCTGTTTTATGCTCTATAAAATGAAGATTTTAGAACAAATAATTCTTTAGGACTTGTCCAGCTTAGACTTCACAGAACTTTTTTTTTCGAGACAGGGTCTCACTCTATCACCCAGGCTGGAGTGCACTGCTGTGACCTCAGCTTGCTGCAACCTCTGCCCTCCTGGGTTCAAGTGATTCTCCTACCTCAGCCTCTTGAGTAGGTAGGACTATAGGCACATATCACCATACCTGGCTAATTTTTGTATTTTTAGTAGAGATGGGGTTTTATCAGTTGGCCAGGCTGGTCTCAAACGGCTAACCTCAAATGACCCACCTCCCTTGGCCTCCCAAAGTGCTGGGATTACAGGCATGAGCCACCACTACCAGCCTAATAATTTATTAATAACCAGGATTCAAAGGAGTTTCATATCTGGCAACGTGATGTTTCTCTTAAATCTGTCAATCGGTAGGTTTCCCTCTGCTTCTTTTGCCGCCCCCTTGTAATATATTTGTTGAAACAACCAGACTGTTTGTCCTGTTAAGTTTCCCAGAATCTGGATTTTGATGGCAGCATTGCTGTGGTGATTTTAAATATATTCCTCTCTTCCTGTAAGGGGTGGTTAGATCTAGAGGCATGACTACATTCTGGTTTGAGTTTTTTTTTTTTTTTTTTCCTTTTTTTTGAGATAGGGTCTCATTCTTTTGTCCAGGCTGGAGTGCAGTGGTGTGATTATGGCTAACTGCAGACTTGAACTCCTCGACTCAAGCAATCCTCCTGCCTCAGTCTCCCAAGTATGCTAGCTTTTGTATTTTTTGTAGAGATGGGGTCTCATCATCTTGCCCAGGCTGGTAGGTTTGAGTTTTAAGAATACTTCTTAGGTAGTACATTCTTCTATCAGGAAGCACATTGTGTCTGATTGTCTTTCTTTTTTGGAATATTGATGGCCATTGATGACTACTATATAGGACTACCCCTCTTTTAAATAGCTGAAAAAAAGTTTCTGCTGATCCTTGTACAAAATGGGGTTTCTGTCACAGTTTCAGATAAGGTTAGGTTGTTGGTCCCCTCTCCTTACTGATTTGTAAGAATTCCTTATGTCAGGCTTTTATAGTTCGGATGTTTGATCCCTCCAAATCTCATGGTCAAGTTGATCCCCAGTGTTGGAGATAGGGCTTAATGGAAGATGTTTGGGTGATGGGGGTCAGATCCCTCATGAGTAGATTCATACTCCTTGGGATGAGGGGTGAGTTGTCACTTTATTAGTTCTTGTGAGAGCTGCTTGTTAAAGAGTCTGGTGCCTCCCTCCCATCTTGCTTGCTTCCTCTCTCACCATGGGATCCTTCCACACCAGCTCCCCTTCGCCTTCTTCTATGAGTGGAAACAGCCTGAAGCCCTCACCAGAAGCAGATGCTGGCACTGTGCCTCTTCTACAGCCTGTGGAACTGTGAGCCAAGTAAACTTTTCTTTAAAGTTACTCAGCCTCAGGTATTCCTTTATAGAAACACAAACACAAACAAACTAAGACAGTTGGATTTTTTTTTTTTAATTGAGATGGGAGTCTCACTATGTTGCCCAAGCTGGTGTTGAACTCTTGAGCTCAAGTGATCCTCCCACCTCAGCCTCCTAAGTAGCTGTGACTATAGGCACATGATACCACACCTGGCTAGACAGTTGGATTTTTTTTTCAAAACAGAAGGTCAGTGATGATTAATTTAGAGCCTTTGTGTGTTCCAAACGGTCTCTATTCCCTTCCCTTTGGAAGATGGTTTGGTTGTGTTTTGAATTCTGCTTCAAAGGTATTTTCCCTCAACCCTTTGAAGAGGGTTCTCCATTATATTCTTATGTGCACTGTGGATAATGAGAGTTGACTGATGTCAATCTGATTCTTATTCTCTGGGATTTCAGTTCCAGCATATATTATACATTGTCTTTTCTCTTTGGTTGTTTTGAGATTTTTTTTTTTTTTTT
>PVKP010035555.1:0-23198 GCA_004027715.1 Plecturocebus donacophilus | reverse complement strand
TCAGGGCCGGTCACAGGACTCCCCTGAGTGGCAGATCCCCCCATCTATACTGGTTACTGGGGAACCCCAAGTCAGCAAGGCCCCCAGCACTCTCAGCCTCCACCTTGGAGTCTGTTCTAGATAATGGAAAATTGTTTTTCAGTTCTTGGATTATACAAATCCCTTAGAACAATAATAATCTATGTCTTAAAACCCAGAGCTGTTCTCATGCGTGTGTATCGAGCAGAGCTAATGCGCTCAGGAAATTAATTACCCGTTGGCCTGGGCAGGCCTAGCAGATGCAGGTTGAGGGGATGTGGGGTGGGAAGCAGCTCTGCCCTGAAGGTCTTAGAACAGTTCAGAGAAAGCATCATTGTGAGCCTCCAGCCTGATCACGAGGCAGAGCGGGGAGGGACACAGACCTGGGGCTGAACCCTGGCTCCAACATCACAGAGCGCTCAGTCACCGACACCCACCGGGGCCACACTGGGGATTGGACACTGCACCTGGGACCTTGCCCCACCCACTTGGACCTTACGCCGCTTGGTCCTCCATCGCCCCTGCCGCAGGGCAGGTATGCTACCCACGACTCCCCCACAGCCCCCTCAGTCCTGCCTTTGTTGGCTGTCCCCACTGCTCCCCACAGCCTTGACTGAATTCTGCAAGGTCCAGATCAGATTACCATTCCCACGTTCATCCCAATCTGCCCAGGCCCTGCTCCCCAATGTACAGGCCCCCTTCTCTCCTGCAAAGTTGGTCTTTGGAGACAAGGTGGCCCCCCTGGCTTCTCTGGACCTGGACCACTATTTCCTAGGGCAGGCTCAGGGCCAATCACAGTGAGCATGCAGCCAGCATTGGTGGGTACTGGGGAAGCCAGCCTGAGGCCGGCCCTGACTACAGAGGTCCTCCAGGGGCTGCCTGATGCCCTCCCAGCTGACCTCGGGGGAAGAAGAGATAGGACTGCCTGTCGGTAGACTGAGTCTGTCAGGCCCAGGGCCCACACATACGAGGTGTACAAGAACTGCTTCCTGCATGGATGTCACAGGGCTTGTTCTCTCAGATGGAGAACACTGGATGACCCCCCAGCTTGAGCAGGTGGTCTCATGTTAGCCAGTCCAAGGCTGCTCTCTGTGGAGTAGGGTTCTCTTAAATCTACCAAGGAAGAGCGGGAGGGAGGGCAGGACAAGTGAGTTGCTGCTCTGGCAAATTCCCTTTCTCCAGTGGGGTAAACACGAACAGACACAACCCATGGGGCCACAGGGTCAGAGCTCTGAGTCACAGGGGACTGAGCGGCAAGGACACTGTCCGACTCTTCAGTTAGATGGCAGCAGCAGATCAATCCTGCCATACACCAGTGACTGAGACTGGCTGGAGACTCCCTGCCGGGCTTGGGAGTCACTGGCTGTGGTGTTCTGGTAAAGGTCTAACAGCTGGCATGCAGGCAGGGCTGGGGAGGAAAAGAACTGTTCTGTATAGCGTTTGCCAATTCCTGGGCTATTACTACTCCCACCTGGCTGATTTGAAACCACAAATGTGATGTCAAACACCTCACAAACATCCTAAAACTGAACAATTAGCTCTTATGAGCCAGTATGGGCCAGCTCCAGCCCCTCACTGCCCTGGCATGCACGGAGGGAGGCTCCGCCACCACTAGCCCTGGGTCTCAGCACTCTCCTCTGCAGGGGGCAGCCCTTCCCTGCACGGTGCTGAGAGCTCACTTGCTCTCCTCCCTCCTCCCTCCAGGCTTATCAGCACTAGGGCAAGAGACTGACCCCCACCTGCCTATAAAGGAAGCTCCGGCAGGGCCCAGGCTGGCTGACCTCCTGTTGTGGCAGGATCACTTTCCTGAGAGATCTGAGGAACATCAGGGACATCCCCATGTAGGTTCTACCAAGGCACCTGGCAATGTCATCATGGTGGAAGACATGGAGTGATGGGGCTGGTGTCCTGGCTGCTGCCCTGCCGTGTTCAGTGACAGCTTGTGCCCTGGGAACGGCCTCTAGTGAGACGGTAGGAAGTAACCATCTTGGAGGAATGCTGATGAGCCACCGGGTTTACATGGATGAGTTGGGGGCCAAAGGAAAAGGCCATGTAGGCAAGCAGAGCAGGTGTGGGAGCAGCCCAAGCAGATGAGGCTAGAGCCAGAGCCCTGCCTCCCCCTGCCTTGCAGCTGACCTCTGACCACGGATCTCCCCAGGGCAAGGAGCCACTGCACAAGACTGGCTAAGAAATGGCCCCACCCTTGGGAGCTCCCAGTGTGACACGACCTGCTGTTGACAGGGTCTCATGGCTGCATCCTCCCTGGGAGCAGAGGAAGGAAGGAGCTAACCCGAGGACTCAAGTGCTAGCAAGGGCCTCAAACAGGTGCCGGGACCTGCTGCCTTCTCCACCCCTCCCTGCTCATCCCTCTCCCATCTTGGGCCTAAGCCAGCACCCCATGAGGTCATTCATAAAGCCCAGGACCCTAGTGGAGCCCCATCATTCACTGAGCACTGGCCACAGGGTCAGAGCAGCTCAAGGCCTACTGAGGTGGCCACAGCCCCTGTTAAGGCTAAGATGAGTGCCAGACAATGAGGCAAGGGAACCTGGATGCGAGGAGTCAGTGCTGAGCGGATGGCAGGAGCTGTTCACAAGTGTGGGCGGGGCCTCTAGGCCATCGGTGGTCCAGCTATGGGTGTGTGCCTGGCCCTCTTGAGGCTGGCCCCATCACTCCAGTGCTGGGGAAGGATAACAGGCCGTAGAGAGGAAACCAGGCCAAGCTTAGAGGGGGATGCTGGCTGGGGAGATCGTGTGGCCAGCTGAGCCCTGCTCCCAACTCCATGCCTGCCATGGGGAGGTGTCATTAGGACACTGCTGTGGGCTTGGTCTTCTCTGTCTCCCACCTCTGTGGAGCCTCTCAAGATGCACTGCCACAGGGGCCATCCGGTCCCTGGGAGTCCAGTGTGCCTCTGGCTCTGGGTCACAATAACTTGAGGATGCTGCAGGCAAATTTCATGTGGCCAGCACGTTGCAAGATCAGAAGGAGCTGCTTGGGAGAGCTGTGTGTGTTGGGAAAAGGGCGGCAGGCCTTCTGGCTTGGAGCTGTGCCCTTGAGCAGGTCAGGGACAAGAGGCAGAGTAAGGCTATGTTCTGCTAGGGCTCCCTATAGTCCTGCCACTGACTGGGCCAGGAGACAAGGGGAAGAGGGAAGTGCCAGCCTTTACAGCCACTCGCCTCTCCCAAGCCCAGGTGTCACTGCCCTCCACCCTCCTGAGGGGAGGCTGGCTACACAGCAGCCCCCAGGGGGGAACCCAGTCTACCCCCAAGACCCTTCCTGGAGCACCCCAGCACCCACAGGATGTGGGACCAGAAGGGTGAAGAGGATGCTGCTGGAATTCCCGGGGGCCAGTGCTAGGACCCTCCCTGACAGCCAGAGTTTCAGCCCTGGGGTATGTGATGGAACCTCTCTGAGCCTCAGTTTCCTCATCTGCAAAGCTGGCTGGTTAAGAACACTAAAGGATATGTCAGGTCCCTTCTAACTCTAAGCCCTGGTATGGTGGGGAGAGGGTATCTGGCTATTGCCCATTTGTAATTCCCTCTTTGGACAAATATAACCAGCTCTGTCAACAATAGGTGCAAGCCTGTCTTATGGCAAGTTTCATAGGCCTGTTTCACCCACCACATGCCATTTTACGGCACTAATGTTAAAACTCCATTTTTTTAAGGCACTAGAACAAGCTCCCTTTTTGGTCTAAATGGTAATTCATAGTGCTAGGGTGGCAGGAACATGCTGTGTTCACAGGACGGCCTTAGCAGCCCCTCCTCAGGGCACTGCACACACTCCTGTTATGGACCAGCACCCACTGGGTCTCCTCGGGAAGGGCTGAGTGTCCCAGCTGCTCTGCACCCAGAAGCCAGGGCCCTGGAGCTCCAGCTCTTCCCAAGCCTACCGTCTCCTGCCTGCTCCACAAAGTCTGCAGAGTACCCACTGTGTGCCAGGCCCTCTGCTCATAGCACAGGCCATGGGGGTGGGTGTAGACCTACCTTCATGGTGTGCCGGGGCTGCTGACCTGTCCTGGTGTAGGGAGGGGTTCTGCAGGAAGCCAGTGGCCACAGGACAAGGGGCCATTATCCAGGGCTGGGCAGAGGCCACCTGCCTGGAGGCTGGCTGCTGAAGCACGTGCAGACTTGCCCCACAGAAGGCATGTTCTTACATCCCCTGTCCCCTGGGTACCCTCACTGATAACATGTTGACCAGCTGTCTCTCAGATAAGTGGCAGAGACACCAGGCCTCCCACAGTGCGCCTTGCTGTGACCCAGCCTGCCTGTGGGGCCCAAGTGACCACCGTGAGTCCTAGATGAAAGCACAATGGGGACAGTGCTGGGAACTGCTGCTTGTCAGCTCTAGGAAGACAGGGCAGGTATCCCTGGCAGCATGAGGTTTGTAGAACTGAAGCTGTGGCTGCACTGGTGTGACTGCCTCCTCCTTGTCCCCCAGTTCCCTGTGCTGCTGGAGAGTTAGGCTCACCCTCACACCCGGCCCCCACCTAAGCCTTGTGCCGGCACAGCAGGCCCATCACAGGCGCACAGCAGATGTGCCGCAGGGCTGGGAATGCTGACAGCTCCATAGGGAAATAGGCAGAGCTCCCTGTGGGTTTCCACATGAGGACATTTGACACTTTACAACCGGACTTTTAATCTGTGCCTTCTGAAGGATCCCACACCATTAGGCAGCCAGCAGAGTCCATTAGCTGAGCTGCAAGAGCAGAGGCTGGGCAGCAAGTACCCACCCACCCCTCAACCCAGGTGCCTCCAGTGGGGCTGAGTGAAGACCCAGGCTCTGCTGGTCACAGTCACCTGTGTCTGTCCCTCTGCGTAGCTGGTAGGTGCCAGCTTCTCCACTTTGCCTTTCCCTAGGGCAGCAGAGTGACGATCTTTGTTGACTGACCCTTGTGTGAATGTACTAAAGAGGAGGGGCAGAACCCCTGCCACGGCCCTGGCCAAGTGAGGGTACCATGGTGGGTCCTGTGACACATGGCCTCTCAGGAGCTGTCTTCATGGACTTGGGGGGTAGGGGCCTGTCAGTGCCAGCTGTGTGCTGGAGCCTCAGTGCCTCGATCTGTGACAAAAATAACAGGTGCTGCTGTCCCACAAGATCATTCAGGGGCAGATGCGCCAGAAAAACCCCCTTGCGTTGCTGGGCTGTGTTCAGGCCTCCTGTGCTGCCTGAGGAAGCCCCAGCTGGGTGGTGGGCTTGGGGGTGCTGGAGTACCTGCCACGCCTGCAAGGCTCGGCCCTGGGCATGGCAAAGGTCCGCCATTTCCTCTGGATGAGGGTGGGAACCATGGCCACGGAGGGGGCATGGCTCCCTGTATGGCTCACTGCCATGCTTCATAGGCACCCCAAAATCTGCCTTCCCTGCTCTGAGGTGCTGCCCTGCACTCACTGCAGCCCTCACACCCGGAAGCCCAGAGATGCTGACGTTCTCCTTGGCAACGTGCTGACGCAGAAGCCAGCGGGTGGGCCGGGGGGCTGTGGCTCCTTTGCCAGGTGTGGGGGCGGGGAGGCACTGCCAGCATCAGGAAGATGAGGCCTTGGGAGCTAAGCATGGAAGGAGAGCTATGAGGAGCTGTGTCCAGAGCCCTGGCACTGGGCCCCAAGGTTCATTCGGCTTTTGTGAAAATGAGCATGGCCTGTTCTTGGCTGCCTTGCCTTTGACAGGGCCCAGGGAGGACAATTCAGCACATTCCAAAAGGATACGGCAGAGAGTGGCAGCCCTGTGCTAGCCGCTGTGCCAGCCCTGCCCTGGCCCTGGCCTGGCTGGAGGAGAGCTGTCCTCACTGTTAGCACCATTCTGTGGGCCAGCCCAGCCATTGGGAGGAATCACGGGAGAGGACTGTCTTTCCCTCAGCAGCCTGTTTTTCCTCCATCTCCAGATATTACTGGTAGAGCATGAAAGGTCAGAATCATTTGGAATCCAGTGAATTTCCAGCCTCGCTTGGGTTTCTCATCAAGAATTTCCTTTTCTGGTGCACAACCACTTCCCCAGGCCTGCAGAAACCAGGGTGATGGTGGTGGGTGTGCCAGCCTGGCTGCTAGCCCCTCCCGTCAGAAAACACCCTGAATAACTGGAACCTCAGAGAGATCCTTGAGGCCAGGCCAGTGGCTGCTGTCCTTGCCCACGGCTGCCCACCGTGGCTCTCCCCAGGGACAGGCCCAGGAGAGGGAAGGCTACAGATGTGAGGCCCCACAGGGGCCACCCGGCACTTCCAGGGCCTGCCCTGAGGAGCTTGCTAACACATCACTTGATGGAGGGGGGTGCAGCTGCCAGGCTAGGTCAGAAAAGGCCTCCCAGGAGGCGTCACTTGGGATGAGACCTAAAGGATAAGGGCAGGGGGATGAGAAGGAGGGATCAGGATGGTTATAAGCTTAAAGCTGGACAGAGCAGTATTGCTGGAGCAAAACAAGCTGACCATGGCTGGAGCAGGAGGAGAGGAGAGAGAGGCAGCAAGGTGGTAGGCACGGGCCAGGCAGAGCCGAGAGGGCTGTGGGCAGGCAAAGGTCTAGCCTTGGGCCCATCTGTGAGGGCCATCTCCTCACTGACAAGTTCAAAATGGAAAGGTGACAGCTAAAGCCCTCCATGAAACATGGAACCAACTCAAGGCCCAGGTATCCTGCCTGGGTCCAGCACACCTGTGGGCACGGCCTGTCAAAGGATGCATCTGGGAGCCAGGCCTGGCGCCTGGGGAATTTGCCACGCCTGCCACTGAGTTGATAGATGAGGCAGCCACCAGATCCAAGTCAGGAAGGCCTCAAAGAAATGAGATGTCAGCAGCTTCAGCACACAGCGGAAGTGGACAGAAGTTTAGAGGGCCAGTGGTGCAAGGCCATGTGACCGGCAGCTGCAGGGTAGACGGCAGACCCACCATGACACCGTCCCAGGGGTCCAGCCTGAGCACCTCACTTTGCCTTGCAGCTTGTCAGCCCCAAGCCCTCTGTCTACAGCCATGCCTTATCAAGGGAGCCTGACCTCATTCATCTGCTGGGACGTCCCCTTTGCCCAGAATCACACATGGGGCAGAACTGGGGGCAGCCACAGGATAAGGGGCCAGAACCCCACAGATCATATAGATATACATACTGGGAGCAGGGTGGATGCAGCCGCCTGTGCACACACCTGCCTGCAGCCTGCCCATCATTCGTTCCCCCCAGACGCACCATCAACACCTAGGCACAGTTCCAGGGAGACCCCTGATGTGAGAAGGGGAAGGAGACAAGGCTGCCTCCCTAGCTGCCTGATGAAAGCCAAAGAGCCTCTCTGCTAGAACACTCAGGCTCCTAGCACTGTGGCCACAGCATGGAGCTGTCCAGGTTCCCTGGCTGGGACACAGGTCCAAAGCTAGAACCACTGTTGCTCTAGGCTGAACCCAAAGACCTCTGAACCTTAGAACTGGGTGCAGGAAGGAGTGACCTCGGAGGCCAGCGCTCCCAAGTGGGGAGGCTGGGCCCTCTTCTCCCATTATCACCCTCTCCAAGCCAGCTCCAAGGCACCCACAACTTCACGACTCCTTGTTTGTCCCCACTCCCCCATCCTCAGGGTCAAAGGCCTCTCTCTCTCTCTTAAGGGCAGACTTGAAATCTGTGCTCAGGGCATCCTGCTGAGCCAGACGGCCCCTCCATTGTCTGCCACGGCCTCCACCACTGACACTCCTGGATGTGGCCCCTCCTCATGTGCTGGACCCCCTTGTCTTGGTCAGGCCTGTGCACACTGCCCCCTTGCTCTGCCCAGCTCCCCACCCTCTCTAGCAACTCCACTCTCAAGCCCCCACCGCCTGGCACTGGGCCCAGGTCTCCCTTGGGCTGCGCCCATGCCACTATGAAAGAATCCCAATACCTGCTTTTACGTCGTCCCCTCTCCACTAGGACCTGGGATTCTACCTTCTAAACAGCTCTTAACCCCGTCTCTGCCAGACGGTCAGGCTAAAGATGGGGTTGCAGGGGTGGCTGTTGTTCCCGGACCTACATGCTAAAAGGAGACTGGTGCTGGCAGGAGCTTCATAGATTTGCCAAACTATCAGACGGACTGACCCCGGATGCCTGGCGGAGCCTCATACTCTCTTGCCCTGCGGCCTGCACACCTGAGTACTTCAGGCATGGGACCTGACACCTGCACACCACACACTGTTCCCTCTTTGCCCACCTTGCTGGAGCCACCTCAGTTATCGTGCAGCAGGGCTGGGCCTGTGCCTGGTACCCTTCCTGCCTGCAGACTCTCTGGGACCCCACGAGTCTTCTTGCTTCCAGGAACCCATGACAGCAGGAACAAGCAGAGGAAAACCCCAGGCCCTACTTACTGTCTGGTTATCCTCATAGAGTTTCAGGTCATAGCCGCTGAGCTCCACGCAGAAGATAATGGCCGTGACGCCCTCAAAGCAGTGGATCCACTTTTTGCGCTCTGACCTCTGCCCACCCACGTCCACCATCTTGAAGGTGAGCTCCTTGAAGGTGAACTTGTTCTCCACGATGCCCGTGGTCATGTCCCGGGAGCGCAGGATGTCCTCAACAGTGGGGATGTAGTCAGCTGCGGCGATGCGCTCCAGGTCGTTCAGGTAGTAGGCTGCGTTGTCCTCCAGGTGGTACTCGCTGGAGCGGCTGAAGCAGGCCTGTGCGCCTGGGTCTGCCCAGAGCCTCCGCATGACGCCCAGCAGCTCGGGTGTGATCTCGCCCTTGCTCTCGGCGGGGCCTGTGAGTGCGAAGAGCTGCACAGCGTCGTAGGCGCGGTCGGGGTTGTGGAAGTCGATTCTGAGGGCGGCCAGGGCCCGGATGATGCGGGTCAGCGAGTCGATGGCGTTGTAGATGATGAGGGGCTTATACTCCTTGCAGGCCTCCAGGTTGAAGCCGCCACTGTGGATGATCTTCATCTGTTTGACAATGGTGCTCTTGCCTGAGTTGCTAGTGCCCAGCAGGAGCAGCTTGATTTCGCGGCGCTGCCGCTGGCTCTCTGAGCGCAGGTGGCGGTCAATTCTCCGGGACCGCCGGGCTGCTTCTTTTTCCTCTGAGCTTTGCCGACATCCCATGGTCTGGCAGCAGCGGGCCCAGACAAGGAGCACGGGACAGGGTGCCTCTCCCTCTTGCCACAGGGGAAGCTGAGATCAGGCAGATGAGAGCTCAGCTGCCCTGGAGGCGCTCAGTGCCAGCAGGGGGGTGAGGCTGAGCCACACTGCAGCCCCTGCCCCAGCGCCTCTTCTCCAGCCGGCATGGCGCTCCGTGCAGTGGGCAGTGGCCGCCCCTCCCCACTAGTGACACTCCACCTCCCTAGTCGGCAAAGTGGCCTGATTTGCCGTAGTCATTCCCTGTCCTCGGCCGACGGTGGGAAGCCGTCCGCTCGTGTCTGCCTCGGCTGCTGCCGTCTGGTCGCTGGTGTGCTCCCTGTAGCCCCTCGCCTCTGGCTCCCACTGTGCATCCAGCCCTTCACCTGCCAAACACAGAGAAAAGCGTGAGCCTCCTCCCCACGGTCCCACCTCAGGCTGGACAAGGAAAGGGAGCTCTTCTGAAAACAGTAGCAGAGACTGGCCTCAGAAAATGAGCTGGGGACAATCCATCCAACCCCCTCTCCTCCATGGGGCACTGCAGGGTGTATCCACACCATGGTATACACACATGCCTGCTGCTGCCTGGCCCGTCTACCTGAAGCCAGGTACACGAGGTAGAGGAGGGTGTATGTGAGGCCTCTGCCTACCCAGCCCCCATGCTGGACTCACTTCTGCCACATCCAGTTAGGATTCAATAAGGTCAGCCTACTGTGATGCCCGTGGGGTCCTCCTCCCAGAGAGCACTGATGGAGCTCAGCCTTGCCCTGCTTTACATGGGTGTCCAGGCCTTGGCCCAGCCCTAGGATAACTGAGTGCCTCCCTGACTCTCACCACCCCCGCAGGAGCTGGGTGATTACTGATCACAGGGAGGACAAGGACCAGAAGGGAGGCCTGGCCCCTGCCTTCCCTTGAGAATACTCTGCTGGGCCAGCCGAGGAGCCAGCAGATGGGCAGAGACCAGAGCAAGGTGGAGGCGGCAGGCTGTGGGAGCACCGTGAGGTGCCCAAGCAGAGTGGGCAGGGGTGGCTTCACTCTCACAGAAGGAGGTAGAGGGGGGCTTGGACTGAGGCCAGGGAGCTGGGGCCTGCAGTGGCACTATGGTGAAATCCACCTGGGAGACCAGATGTCACAGCAGCTCCTAAAGGTAGTCGTAATCACTGAGGCCAGGGCAAGGCAGAGTGGCCTAGAGACCCCACAGCCCCAGGTAGAATCTTTTATCAACCCCGAGAGTCAGGGCCTCCATATCCTCATCCACCTTTCCTGGGAGCAGGGAGGGGCACACCCTAGGATGCCCCTGTGACTTTGCCGGGTGCTTGGGCCAGGCCTTCCCACACAAGGGGCAGCCCAAAGCTCAGGCTTCTGACCCTGGCTGTGAGCCCAGGGTGATGCCTGGCCCCTCCCAGCTCACACGAACCCCTCTTGCTCCTTCCCCTGACCTCTGTCCCTGTCTAAAGACCCACACAGCTTCCCATCCTGCCATACGCAGAATTCACCCCTCTAATACCACCCATCAACTCCAAGACAGGCCCTGGGGTGACCTGAGGCAGACAGACCCCAACAGCCAAGGCCCCATCACCAACTCCTGGGTGTGACCAGCATCTGAAACTCAACCTGTTAAACCCTCAGCAAATGGCACTTGATCCTCCCAGCTGCTATTCATGCCCCTCACAGTCCCTTGTCCCTCATAAACCTTAACCACTAGTCCTGGCAATCCTGCTCTGAAGCAGGCCCCTGGTGGGCTGTCCTCTCCATAGGCAGAGGTTCTGGTCTCTCTTGGCAGTGGTGGTGGCCTCCCACACCTGCTCCCTATCCCCACCAGCCTCTGACAGCCAGAGGCTCTAATGCTGCCTCTCTCCCTTGGCCAAACCCTGATGTTGCCCCACCACTCTCACAGTGGTCTCATCCTTCGTGCCTTGCCTCTCCCAGCTTGTGTGACCTCTGGCGACTCTCCCATCTCAGAGCCTGTCCCTCACTGGCCACAGGTATCTCTGAAGAGTAAAGCATCTAGCACAAGCCTGGTGCTCAGGGTGACAGCCAGTAGCAGTCACTGCCCCTGTGTGCTTGTCACTGTGAGGGTCACCTGGCCCCCGTCCTCCTCCACAGCAGCCCTCAGCTAATGTGTGACCTCCAGGATCTTGTGTGCTGCCGTCGCCTCCACCTCAAGCCAGAGTGTGGGCAAGGAGGGTCCGTTGTGGCCTCGCTCCCCACTGGGAACAAAGCAGTGCCTGGTGCACAGTGGGTGTTCAGTAAACACTGTTTGGTGGACGGAAGGAGGAAGGGAAGGAATCACTGGAGAGGCTGAGGAAATATCCTGCTTCACCGGACAGCCACTGATGAGAGGTGCACCAGGGAATGTCCTAGAAAAGTCTCTGCCAAGAGGGCAGTGATTAAACAATCACTCAGCCCAATCCCAATGAGGCTGAGAATTATATCTGAGAATGGAAGCCTTGAAATGACCCTCCTACTCCAGCACACAGTAGGCAGAACACCTGCTTAAAGATGACACATTAATAATGTGTAATATGCACACAAACCACCAGTGCATGGAGGATGGGAACCCTGTGGCTGCTCCCCTGTCCCTACTGACAACCTGACAGTCCCTCAGGTATGAAAAGGTGTCCAAAGCCCTCAGCCCACTTCCTGGGCACCTAGGGTCCTCCCTGCCAGTGCCGTCATTCCAGCAGGAAGCCAACATGCTCCTTTCAGAAGGCGGGAGGTGTTCTCTGTTGTCAAGACTGTTCTTCTCAATTCAGCATTTGAAAATGTAAGGTATGGCCAGGCACCCCCCTGGCCTTCTGTCCCAGTGGTGGGCAGAGAAGCGGCTCTGTCCAAGGATGTGTGATGTGTGCTTTGGGATGTATGTGCTCCATGGCTCCAAGGCTGGAAAATCAGGAAAAGCAGGCTGGGGACACTAGGCTGGCAGCCTGGGCCCTGAACTGCTGTTGTCTGGAAGCCTGGAGCCAAGGGCAGCCCGTGCAGTCTTTGATCAGTGTGCACCAGCAACGACAGGGCAATG
This sequence comes from Plecturocebus donacophilus, assembly GCA_004027715.1. Lineage (NCBI taxonomy): Eukaryota > Metazoa > Chordata > Mammalia > Primates > Pitheciidae > Plecturocebus > Plecturocebus donacophilus. Next base: position 11,132 of record PVKP010035555.1, on the reverse strand, counting down.
TGGGATGAAAAGGGGACACTGAGGCCAGGAAGCAACCACATGCATCAGGGCCAAGTCTGTCGTCTGCATGGGGCAGTGACAAATAGTCACAACCAAGGGCAGGTCACCTGCTTGAGGAGCCTCATCTTTCAGATCACCAGAACCAAACAAGCAGAAGGCCCCACTCAGAATTCTCCCTGCAGCTCTGTGGGGCTCTGTCGTGTTTGGGGGTGTGAGTGCCCTCTGCAGGGGCACCATGCACAGGACAGGGCTGTGCACGGATGCAAGAAGGCCTTGGGATGGGAGCCTGGCTGTGGTCCAGATGGGATCTTATGATAGTCCCACTAATTCTGAGGCTTGGCTTCTTGGCTCAGTGGAAACAGAGCTCCAGGTGGGCAGGGTTGGGGGTGGCGAATTCGGGCTCCAAGTCTGCAAAGGTGGGTGGGGCTGGCCTCCTGATAGGTGAGAGACGAGTATGAACAGGTGGTGAAGGAGGGAGGCAAGCAGGCATCAGGAATGAGCGAACCGCCGGTGCAAAGGCCCTGAAGTGGGAACGTGTCTGACTAGTCTGAGGGACTGGAAGGAGGCCATATGGCTGGTGCCAAGAGGGTAGGAGGTCACTGTCAGGGCGAGTCAGGAGCCAGCCAGGGTTTGGGTGAGGAGTGCCATGATCTGCCCTGTGTGGCCAGCATCCCTCTGGCTGCTGGACTAAAGCCAGACCAGAGGAGGCTCCTGGATGCAAACATCCAGGTGATAAAAGGGGAGCAATGTGGGTGAGGGCTGGGGACATGGATGTAGTGATGGACTCTGCAAGATGTGTGAGCTGCACAGTGCACAGTGCCTGGTGACGGAGTGCAGGCTGAGTGGAGCAGGGAGACGATCAGGGAACTCCAGGATCCAGCCAGCAGGCTGAAGCATGGGCTGCTCTTGGGGAGGGGACACTGGGGAAAGTGGCAGGTACTGGGAAAGAGGGGCTGTGGTGCAGGACCCTGCTGTGCCTATGGCTAGGGCTCAGTACAGATGAGTGGACTCTATCAGTGAACACTAGCTAGTATCCAGCCCCCAGCCCCCGCCCCAGCAGATGTGTAGTGTTTGTGGCATGAAGAGTGTGTCACATTCACCGGGAGGTCTCTTAGGACTTAGTATGACACAGCGCCAGGCACTAGATCCGACATGCAGGTCCCCAGAGGCCAAGAAGCCCAGGTAGGCTATGCTCAGGCCAGAGTCCGCAGCTGCCTGCCTCCTCCCCGGCAGCCTCAGGAAACTAGCTCCTCTTGGCCATAGGCTCTGAAAAGGAGCTCCATCCTGCTCCCTGACTCACCTACCCAAAGGCTGCTAAGGTACAATCCCAAACCCTGAGGCCACTCAGGAACCCTCTGCTGAGAGCTGCTTGCTTCCTGTGGTTTCAGGACAGACTCTTCGGCCCAAGCATGGACTTCTCTTCAAGACTCTCCCTTCCTGTCCACCGCCCAGCAGGTCCGGCCTGCCCTCATGACCTTTCTTCTAGACTCGGCCCTCTCAAGTCTGTTTCTGTAACAGATGTGGAGTGACAGCCCTGAGCCAAGGTGGGGACATGGTCATGGCGGGAAAGTGCTGTGTTTCTTAGGACGTTTGCATCTTAGATGCCCTCCACTCTAGGAGCCACCTCCCTCCCCAGGCGCAATCCCTGGAGGCTCAGCCTGCTGCTGGGCACAGAGCTCAGGCAACACAGCACCCACATCTGCACCCAGGCCATGGGAGCCAGCCTGCCCTGCCCTAACTCCAGGCTGTCCCCAAAGCCTCGCTCGAGGCCTCCTCCACAACAGCCAGCACAGCACGGAGTCCGTGCCCCCCCAGCCGAAGCAGAAGAAGACAGCCCACAGCCAAGGTCACCAAAGGTGTCACTGCCCAAGCCGGCTAAGCCAGGGGTGGGAAGACTTATCAGCTTATAGACGGGCTCCCTCATCACTGTGCCCCACTTCCTCAGAGACAGCAGCCCAGCCCCTCACTCTCCAGGTCCCCAACTATCTGCCTCCCTCCCTCCTCACCTCCCAGGAAAGCCTGCCCCATGCTGAGCCTGGGCCACCGGAAAGGGTGAGCCAAGACAAAGTGACGGTTCAACACGCAGACCCTGCACCCAGAGAGGCAGTTTAGGCTTGCTGAGGAGATGGAACTGTACCCAGACTGTGACTGGGGGAGAGACCCGGCAGTCTTTCCTGAGGCTCAATAGAGGCCACTCAGATGGCCACCTCTGCTGGTAACAGGAGCTAGGACCCCAAGAGGTGGCAGGCAGCCCAGGCCACAGGGCCAGCAATGCAAAGCAAGGGCACAGACAGCCCCAGTGCCCGATGGACTCCCAGTCCTCCCCAGATACCACGTACCCTGACCTTCAGGACTGCCCAGCCTCAGTGTGGCAGCAGGAGTCATGGAACCCACTTTACACCAAGCCCTTTCCACCCCACTGGAGCTGACTCTGGGGCTGCCTGCGCCTACCTGCCACTTGCCCTGTCCTGGAGTCCCCCGTGGAGGCTGAGCTGCCAAGCATGCCACAAGCAGGGCTATGACTCAGCACTGCCTCACCCCCACCCCACCCCAGTTTACTGAGACACCTTCTGTCCTGGCAGCAGCAGCCCCTGTACCTGCCAGCTCCGCCTTGGCACCCAGTGGCTGGTCTGTGGTGACCTGGGGGTGGGGGGAGGAGGCCAGCGCACTGATAGATCTCCATGCTCACTGAGGCCTGTGACCACAGGCCCTTCCTCACACAAGGATGTGGTGCAGAATGGGGAAGGCTCCAACCCCAAGCCAGCCCACAGCTCAGAGCATGCAGGGACCAGCAGGAAGAGATGCATTGGGGTACCCTGAACCCACATCCTGGGCATGCAGATGGTTCATACAATTCAGATCACTCGACTTGCTGTGTGAGCGTGGGAACCTGCGGGCCGGGCTTGAAACCGCTTTTGCAAAATTATGACTGAGATAGCAAAAGAGATCTAACTTAACTGACTCCATCTTGAGTCTAACCTCCAAGCTACCCTTGTTCATTCCTGGGCGTAGGCTGAACTAACTTTGGGAGAAACTTCATTTATAGTTTAAACACAGACGGTAACAGCCCTTTCCCAAAGCAGACTTCCTTGCCTGGGGACTAGATTGCCTTTGTGGATTAACATTAGCCATAAGATTAGAAATTATGGTTTAGGAGTCATGCATCTGAAGTTTACAAGATTCTGACCCTCCCTAAACTGTTCCTAAGATTAGTGCTTGAGATATTTTGCAGATCCTGCACTTGATGGATCAGCTGGCACCATCCAGATCAATAAACTGGCTCATTTGATCTGTACCTCCACCCAGGAACTGACTGGGCACAAGAAGACAGCTCCGACTCTCTAATTTCATCCCTGACCAATCAGCACTCCTGGCTCACTGGCTTCCCTCCACCCACCAAGTTATCCTTAAAAGCTCTGCTCCCTGAATGCTCTAGGAGACTGATTTGAGTAATAATAAAACTCCGGTCTCCTGCACAGTCGGCTCTTCATGAATTACTCTTTCTCTATTGCAATTCCTGTCTTGATGAATCGGCACTGTCTAGGCAGCAGGCAAGGTGAAGCCCTTGGGTGGTTACAAGCTCGACTGTGGCATTTCTATCTTCAGAGTCTCACTCTGTCACCCAACTGCAGTGCACCATCACGGTTCACTGCAGCCTCAACCCCCCAAGCTCAAATGATCCTCCCACCTCAGCCTCTCAAGTAGCCAGGACTACAGGCGCATGCCACCATGCCCAGCTAATTTTTTATTTTTTGTAGAAACAGGGTCTCATTATGTTGTTCAGACCAGTCTCGAGCTCCTGGGCTCAAGCAATCCTCCTGTCTCAGCCTCCCAAAGTGTTGGGGTTACAGGTGTGAGGTACCATGCTCATCCTACCATCTCTTAAAGAGTGGGTGCTGCCCCCAACTCTGAAGCCTGCATCCCCACATTAGCTCCCACCATGATGCTATTTTAGAAACCAAAGGTCTGGAAAAGCCTGTGCCTGTGGCCACTGCAGATTATCAGGTTTCCTCCTGGCTGAGTGAGGAAGCACTTTCCATTGCTCTTTGACGCCTGGCTTATCTGAGCTGCGTTTGCTTTCAGCTGACAAGCTGCACACTCCCTGTCCTGCCCCAGCCATGCGTCCCCTCATGTTTCCCAGGCTGGCCTGGCCCTGTGGGGGCCTCCTTGGTGGCAGCTCTCTGTAGTCGCTGAGGAGCCAGGTGGCCTTTGTGCTGCCCAGTTCTTCTGTCCAACTGCCTTCCCTCCTGTCACCCTGGCCCCCACTCAGTGGAAGTGGGCTCTGCAGACGCTGCAGCCCCATGACTGTGTTACCTTCTCTCCAGTGGTCTGGTCATGGTCCAGTGTCCCCACAGGCTCTTCATGGAGCCATTTCCACACATCTTCATGGGTAGTCAGGGGCAACTGCGGGCTGGGCCCAGCCGTGGCTCTGCTGTGCTTTCCTCATCTATAGTGTACCTCCTTGGGCCACTGAGGCCACTGGGAGGAGAGGACGGCACCCAGGGAACCTAGGCCCAGAGGCCATGGCTGGAGATGCATAGGAGACAGCTGCACCTCCATGTCACCCGTCTGCTGTCACCGCTGGGCTGAGTACTTTACTTGCACAAGTCATGTCACACTAAAAGCAGGGCTGGGAGGTGGCCTCGGCTTTATGGCTGTAGAAACCAAAGTGCAAAGATGGAGGTGATTTCCTCAGGGTGGCCTGGCTGGGAGTCCGCAGGCCTTAGCTCCCACCAAGCACTCCAATCCCCAAGCACCACAGGACTGCAGTCTGCCTAACCTGGCCACACCTGGGTATCACTTGCTATTTTTACTCAATATTTTCCTTTAAATTGACTATCTTTTTTACTTTAAAAAATGTACTTCAAAACAACTTCCTAGTCCTACTTTCAGTGGAAACCCCGGGTCACTCGCCATAGACAGAAGTAATCTAAATACAAAACAGTGTAGAGGAACCACTTCTGTCCATAGCCAGTCGGGGGACCCTGCCGAGGGACCAGGCAAGGGTGCTGGCTGTTGCTGAAACAGCGGGGATTAGCACCTGCTGGAGGGTGCAAGAGCCACGTTGGCACCAAACTGGGATTTTCTCCTTGAAGGAGAAGGACTGAGAGAAATAAAAAAGGATTACCTTCCTCTGGGAAGAGTTAGTGCCACCTACAGCTATGGCTTTAGGCCACCTCCTAGGGTTTGGTGGTGTCGCAGCCCCCTGCTCTGTCCCCACTGCCTCCTGGGGACATAAGTGGGGTGCATGGGGAACCGGGGCCATAGGCCCTCTCTGCTGAGACAACCAGGGCGGAGGTGCTGGTGCTGGTGGTGAACGGATGGGGGCCGTTTGGGCTGTGGTGTAAACACCAAACCCCTCGTCCTCAGGCCAGAGCCCATCGCCTCAGCAAAGTGAGTCACCCTCTCCCCGGCTCAGTTCTACTTCCCTGCTCAGCAGAGTATCCTCCACTGCTTCTCCCATTGCTTTTAAATCACCCAGCACAGCCGGGCATGGTGGCTCACGCCTGTAATCCCAGCACTTTGGGAAGCTGAGGCGGGCAGATCATGAGGTCAAGAAATCAAGACCATCCTGGCCAACATGGTGAAACCCCGTCTCTACTAAAAATACAAAAATTAGCTGGGCGTGGTGGCGCGGGCCTGTGGTCCCAGCTACTCGGGAGGCTGAGGCGGAAGAATTGCTTGAACCCAGGAGGTGGAGGTTGCAGTGAGCCGAGATTGCGCCACTGCACTCCAGCCTGGCGACAGAGCAAGACTCCATTTCAAAAAAAAAAAAAAAATCACCCAGCATGTGCACCCAGTCCTGAGGCCCTCCACTCTTAGATTTGTATGGGCAACAGATCAGTCAATCAACCCTCCCCGATCAATACTTTGCTTTCCAGAAATTGAGATCTGCTGTGTGCTGCCCTGCTCAGGGACGGGGGACACGGGGAGGGACACGGTGAGGAACAAGCTGAGTCTACGTGCCAAGGAGCTTGTATTCTCACTGAGGAGATGGCGAACACGTAAGGCAGCCAGGCCATTTTGGATAAAGTTCAGCACCATGGATAAGTAGGCACAGAGAAAAATGTAGAATGGCAGCAGTGAGGAATTGCTGAGGACACCAAGGGGCGGGGTGATTCCCAGAGCTCACCCCTCAGATGCAGCAGACAGACTTAGCCTGGGGAGAAGCTGCTTGGAAACCATGTCCACCTCTCTGAGGTAAGGGGTCCAGCCTGAGAGCTGCTCCCAGAAAATTCAAGGGCTCCAGATGAGGCTCCCCACCTAGGGGCAGTTGGCCCCAGGGGACCCAGGACAAGACGGGAGTCGGTAGGACCTCCTGGAGCAGCACTTCTGCACCACACCCTCCCGTGTGCAACAGCACCTGGACGTGCGATGTCACCTGGACATGCGATGGTAGGGTGACCACAAAACCGCAGACAGCGTGTCTTGTGGCAAGTGAGCCAGGGTTGGTGTCCATGCCCACACTCTTCTGGGAGACCAGGGACCTGCCTTCCCTGCCTTCCCAGCATGACTGTCTGTGGCATCTCTACTGAATGGCTTCCTGTCCAGCTCCCCACTGGACCTTGGGTTGGTGAGGGGCAGGGCTGTGGTTCTCAAGGCTGCATTGCAGCATTGTTCACGGCAGGGCCACAAAGCGCAGGTGCTCAGGTACAGGCGGGGATGAAGGCAAAAATGAGCACGGATATACTTACACCCAGTGCACCAGGGCTTCCCCATGCTGCTTCATCCTGGCCAGCACGGCTGTTTGCAGTAAGGCCTGATAGCTCCTTGATGGGGTTATGTCCTGATAAACTCATCATAAGCTGTAAATGCATTGACTTCCACCAACCTGTTGAACCTCATAGCTTAGCCTAGCCTACCTTAAATGTGCTCAGAACACTTACATTAGCCTGCAGTTAAACAAAAGAATCTAACCCATATCTTACTGAATTTACTGAATACTGTACCAACAAGGAAAACAGAATGAATGGTTATATGAGTAAAAGTAAGGCTTCTACTCCATGTTTGTTGCTTTTGCACCATAAGTCAAAAAACTGTAGGTCAAACCATCCTAAGTTGGGGACTGCCTGTATTTTTGGACTAAAAAGCCACATCTTCCGGAAAAGATAAAAACCCCAACTTGCCTTAATACCAATGACACCGGAAATGGGGCAGGGACAAGCTGCCCTCCCAGGAGCTGTCCTCTGGGGAAAGATGGCCTGCATAGCCCAGCCCTCTCTACTTGTTAGCTCCACAAGAACCAAGGTTCCTGCCTCTCTGGCTGCATCTCCCACCCACCACACCCACAGTGCCCTGTTCCACCACCCTGCCCCCTAGCTGAAAACACACCCCTGTGAAGCCTAGGGAGAACCTCCTTCCCTATGAGGACCCCGACTACTGCAGCAGCAGAATCCCCAGAGCCCCAGTGGCCTCAGTCTGGGCTTACCACCCAGACCTCGCGACCTTGAACAGCTGTGGTGTGCCACTGGTTCGGCAGTGGGACTGGACCCCCCTTGGGGAAGAAATGGAAGGGATGCCCCACAAACCGGCCCCTCCTTGGCCTCAGGGCTGCCAGCTCCTCCTGCAGGTGCCTTCTTTGGCCACATCTGGCCACACCCCCTCCTCCCACCTTCCCCTCCGATGGCTTGTGTGTGGTTTCCCCAGGGTCCCCACCGCAGGTTGGTCTGGGCTCTTGCTCTGCCCTCCCTCCCCCAGGCACCAGCTCTACTTCCCTCGAAGCAGGTGCTCTGTGAAAGATTCGCAGAACAGATGGATGGGTAGATGGAGGAACACCAAAAAATATTTGTACAGAGCTCGGAAGCTTCCCCAGCACTCCCTTTTGAGAGCATTACCTAAAATGACCTTTCCCAGCAGCGTGCAAAGGGGTCACTCTGCAGTCCACAGGCCTTAGGACCTGAGATTACTACTGACCCATGGCCTGCTTCTGGAGCCCGTGATATTCCTGGGACTCTGTGGCCCAGCTCTACTAGATTCCCCTGGGACCCCTCCATCTGGGTCTACCTTCCCCCATCACCCCTAATACCCCAGGCCTCCCACAGGCCTCTTGCTACTGCTTTCCACAAATATTTCTCAAATGTACATCACACCTGCCCCTCTCCTTAGGCTAGCCCCTAAGGACCCCTCCTCTGGTGTGGTTTCCAGTTCCTTCTGGCTGTGTGGAGAGTCCTCTTCCTGAAGCTTCTCCTGCCCACCCTCCTGGCTCTCACCGTCCTGGAAGCCTGCCTGTCTCTCAGTCGCTCGCCTGCCTCTCCCATCCCAGCCAGCTCATGCTCCACCTTAACATGATCTTGACCACTTCACACCTTGCTGAATTAAAATGGGAGCTTCCGGGGGCAAGGCGGGGGGAAGACAGTGTGGACTCTGCACACCCCAGGCTGAGAGCCCAGCTAGCCTCGGTTGTGTGAAACCAGCATTGCCTAGTCCTCAGGCCCATTCCCCATGTCCCCTTATGCTAGAAAACCCCACACTTCCCCTGCAGGTTGTCCCTGGATTCTCCCACCTGGGTGAGCTGGGGCTCCAAGGGCCTTGGAGCTACTCCTAGGGGAAAGAGGGGCTTCCAGGCTGGCCTGCCATGGGAGCTCTACAGTGTCATCAAGCAGCCCCTCCCCACACTCAGCCCCTATGGCCTCGGCTCTGTTGTAGACTCCTGGTTTACAACCTTTCCAAATATTATAGAATAATCTTCCCCATGCAAAACAAAAATAAACAAACACAACGAAAAAGACCAACCTGCAGATTCCAACATTATTATACATATATTTCTGGGTGGTTTTTTTTTGAGACAGTCTCGCTCTGTTGCCCAGGCTGGAGTGCAGAGGCACGATCTTGGCTCACTGCAACTTCCATCTGCTGGGTTCAAGCGATTCTCTTGCCTCAGTCTCCCAAGTAGCTGGGATTACAGGGGTCCGCCACCATGCCTGGCTAACTTTTGTATTTTTAGTAGAGACAGGGTTTCACCATATTGGCCAGGCTGGTCTCAAACTCCTGACCTCAAGTGATCCACCTGCCTCGCCTTCCCAAAGTGTTGGGATTATAGACGTGAGCCACCGCACCTGGCCTATATATTTCTAATAACTGTTGATGGCCAAAAGTTGCAGTCAAACCTGAGACTGCCGGCTGGCTGATCTACTGAAAAGTGCATTAAAGCAGGGAGTCCTAAAAAATGACACACATTGTACTTTATTTTCACGTAACTCAGATAAACATACATTCATACGTCTGTTAACTTTTAGAGACACGAACGCTTCCTGAAGCACAGTGGCAGGTTCTGGGATGATGCCACTTCTTGCTTGAATCATAGCACATCTTGCATGACGCTTCGTTTACCTTTTCCAACACAAGTGAGGTGGCAAAGTAACCGGAATCTGAACTTTAGGCTCTTATGACTCCCTGTCCCCAAACTCATAGTTGTCTTGACCACACCAAACCTATCCATGACTTTTATTGAGGCTTTCCAAAGCATCCACTTTCATTTCCACAGAAGCCCTCTATACAGTCACAGCCCATCAGTTGACACAGTTTTCCAGGCCCTGATTACAATGAGTGTAACCGGCATAAACAGGTTTCGGACAATCACAACAGACTCAAAGGGATGCATGCGGAAAGGCAAGGGGGTTCTAGAGAGGCCCTCCCTGGAGGGCCCACCCTGCACTGACACAGGCCAGCATGCTTTACAGTGAGAAGGGAGAGCACCCATTAATCCAGTGAGTGCTGATGACAGAAGTAAAAAGGGTTTTGCACGCCAAGATTTCTGCAAGGCTTGTAAATGACTCTGCATTTCATTTATCACACTAGCTTTTGCAATGTCTGAAAAATGATAGCATGTGCACATGCAAGACACCACTGAATCGTGGCTTGGGGACATGTGACTCTGTTTGTGGGCTCCTTGCAGGCACTCCACAGTAACTAACCATTGGTTGGCCCAGGCCACTGGGTTGGCTTCCCCACAGTCTCCTCACAACCTGAACAGAGTCAAGGCAAATGAGGGTTTCCCTGAGGTCAGCTGGGCCCAGCCACAGCCCAGCTGTGGGCACCCGCAGATCTGCAGTGGGTCTTCCCTTAGAAGCAGGCCCTCCTTTCTTTGCCTCCTCGAAGCTCTCTGCCTATCCTGAAGCCACAGTCTGAGCAGATGGGAGGAAGGACTGGGGCTAGTGTTCAGTGTTTCCACCCTGCAGACACCCCCAGGCTCTGCCCCGGCTGGGCCTCCCAGTGTCCTTCTGCTAAAGGAAGGGGAAATGAGATGACCAGGGAGGCCCTTCCCTGTAACCCTGTGCCATCCTGGCTCTTGATACGCTCAGCCACCTGTCCTGTCTTTTGGCCCACAGCCACCATAGCTGACCAGACAAGGGGTGATCGTGTCGCCTGAGGAACACTGACTCAGGAAGAAATCAAGCCAGATATTTCTCTGGGCCAGGAGTAAATAAATAAACATGCAAAGGTTCTGCCTATGGAGGGGAGGGTGGCCGTGATAGCAGAGAAGAGGTGGGGTCTTTATTAAGAGCCAAATCTAAGAGGTTGCTGCCTTGGAGACAGTGGTACACCCAGGCTCCTGGCTCCCCAGTTTCCCCAGGGAAGGAAACTGCTGACTCCATCAGACCCCTCGCTTGAGTGGAGAATCTGATTTCACCTTCTGGGTCTCTCAGGCCCTGCAGCCTCCTGCCCCTTGCCTCGATGTGTGGCATCCCACAATCCCATCCCCTATACTGGGGACTTAGGGGCATCATGGCCACTACATGGCCAGCACGCCTTCCCTGGGTCCCTTTCCTTCAGAACTGAGGCCGGCACCTCAGGTTGTGGCTGGGCCCAGCTGGCTTCAGGGGAACCTTCAATTGCCTTGACACTGTCCAGAATTCCACCACTCACTCCCTCTAGCCAGCCCCAGCCTCTCATCTGTTTTGTAGCAGTATGACTTCTTTGGTCTTGCTGTCCCCAGCCCCCTGTACCCTGTGCTTCACCAACAGCTGGTGGATCCTTGTAAAAATGTAGCAGAGTATGTCTCATTTGTGCTTGAAACCTTCTCATGCTTGCCAACCACAGGGCAGACCCCGAGTCAAAGTCCCACCAGGGCACCAGGGCTCGGTGATGCCCAGCCTCTCTGACTCCCCTCTCATGCCCTCCGCACCCGCCCT
>PVKP010035554.1:0-22770 GCA_004027715.1 Plecturocebus donacophilus | reverse complement strand
CTGAGTTCAAGTCCTGGATATCCTTGTTAATTTTCTGTCTCATTGATCTGTCTAATATTGACACTGGGGTGTTAAAGTCTCCCATTATTATTGTGTGGGAGTCTAAGTCTCTTTTTAGGTCATTAAGAACTTGCTTTATGTATCTGGGTGCTCCTGTATTGGGTGTGTAAATATTTAGGATCATTAGCTCTTATTGTTGCATTGATCCTTTTACCATTATGTAATGTTCTTCTTTGTCTCTTTTGATCTTTTTGGTTTGAAGTCTATTCTATCAGAGATGAGAATTGCAACTCCTGCTTTTTTTTTTGCTCTCCATTTGCTTGGTAAATCTTCCTTCATCCCTTTATTTTGAGCCTTTTTGTATCCTTGCATGTGAATGCATCTCCTGGATACACACCTATGGGTTTTGGCTTTTTATCCAATTTGCCAGTCTGTGTCTTTTGATTGGAGCATTTAGCCCATTTACATTTAGGGTTAATATAGTTATGTGTGAATTTGATCCTGCCATTTTGATGCTAGCTGGCTGTTTTGCCCGTTAGTTGATGCAGTTTCTTCATTGTGTCGATGCTCTTTACCATTTGGTATGTTTTTGGAGTGGCTGGAACTGGTTGTTTCTTTCTATGTTTAGTGCCTCTTTCAGGAGCTCTTGTAAAGCAGGCCTGATGGTGATGAAATCTCTGAGTACTTGCTTGTTCGTAAAGGATTTTATTTTTCCTTCACTTATGAAACTTAGTTTGGCTGGATATGAAATTCTGGGTTGAAAGTTCTTTTCTTTAAGGATGTTGAATATTGGCCCCCACTCTCTTCTGGCTTGTAGAGTTTCTGCTGAGAGATCTGCTGTGAGTCTATTGGGCTTCCCTTTGTGGGTAACCCAACCTTTCTCTCTGGCTGCCCTTAGTATTTTCTCCTTAATTTCAACCCTGGTGAATCTGATGATTATGTGCCTTGGGGTGGCTCTTCTTGAGGAATATCTTTGTGGTGTTTTATATATTTCCTGGACTTGAATATTGGCCTGCCTTCCTAGGTTGGGGAAGTTCTCCTGGATAATATCCTGAAGAGTATTTTCCAGCTTGGGTTCATTCTCTTCGTCACATTCAAGTACACCTATCAAACGTAGATTAGGTCTTTTCACATAGCCCCTTTCTTTCTTGAAGACTTTGTTCATTCCATGTTACCCTTTTTTCTCTAATCTTGCCTTCTCATTTTATTTCATTCAGTTGATCTTCTTTGACCTCTGATATCCTTTCTTCTGCTTGGCCAATTTGGCTGTTGAAACGTGTGCATGCTTCACGAAGTTCTCATGTTGTGTTTTTCAGCTCCATCAATTCACTTATATTCCTCTCTAAGTTGTTTATTCTCGTTAGCATTTCGTCAAATCTTTTTTCAAGGTTCTTAGTTTCTTTGCATTGGGTTAGAACATGTTCTTTTAGCTCACAGAAGTTTCTTATTATCCACCTTCTGAAGCCTGATTCTGTCAATTCATCACACTCATTCTCCATCCAGCCTTGTTCCCTTGCTGTTGAGGTGTTGTGATCCCTTGTAGGACGAGAGGCGTTCTGGTTTTGGGTGTGTTCATCCTTTTTGTGCTGGTTTCTTCCCATCTTTGTGGATTTATCCACTTGTCGTCTTTGTAGTTGTTGACTTTCAGATTGGGTGTCTGGGTGGACGTTGATTGATGAAGTTTGTTGATGATGAAGTTCTTTCTTTCTGTTTCTTAGTTTTCCTTCCAACATTCAGGCCCCTCTGCTGTAGGACTCCTGAGGTCCACTCCAGGCCCTGCTTGCCTGAGGATCACCTGCAGCAGCTGCAGAACAGTAAGGGTTGCTGCCAGTTTCTTTTTCTGCTATCTTTGTCCCAGAAGGATACCCGCCAGATGTCAGTCTGGGCTCTCCTTTATGAGGTGACTCTTCGGATACACAGGGGTCAGGGAGCTACTTGAGGAGACAGTCTGTCCTTTGTAGGAGCTCATGTGCTGAGCTGTGAGCTATGTTGTTCATTCAGAGCTTCTGGGCAGGTACGTTTAAGTCTGTTGCGGCAGAACCCATAAACCCCCCTTTTTTTTCCCCAGGTGCTCTCTCCCGGGGATTTAGGGCTTTGTTTATGAGTTTCTGTTGTGCTGCTGCCTTTTTTCAGGGCTGCCCTGCCCAGCAAGGAGGCAGCCTAGTCACAGTCTGCCTGCAGAGGCTTTGCTGAGCAGCTGTGGGCTCCGCCCAGCTGCTGTGTGAACTTCCCTGCAGTCCTGTTTATACAGGTATAGTTAGAACTGCCTCGGCAATGGCAGCCCACCTCGATAATGGCGGACTCGCTCTGTAATGGCGGGCCGCCTGGGCAATGGCGGACTACCTCTGTAGCGGTGGAGTGCCTTGGTAATGGAAGACACCCCTCCCCGACAGAGCTGGACCATCCAGGGTTCAGCTGCACTTGCTGTGAATCTCTATCCAGAGCATTTCAGATTGCTGTTTTTTTTGTGGGGGTGGGACCAGCCAAGCCAGATCACCTGGCTCCCTGCCTCAGAGCCCTTTTTCTTTTTCAGTTGAACAGGCGACTCTGTGTCCCAGGCGTTCCAGTCGCCTGTTGAAAAGGTGCTGGGATCTGTATGATTTCCCGTCGTGCAGTGACCCACTGCACTGGCTGAAACAGCCGTGCTGAGATTCACGGTGCTTTTTTGCCCAGGAATCTCCTGGCCTGGCCCCGTTTCAGTCCCCTTTTTTTAATCAGTTGAATGGGTGACTATCCCAGGAGCTCCAATCGCCAGCTAAAATGGCGCCTGGACCCATGTATTTTGTGCAGAGAACTGCAATGCTGGCCAAAACAAGCTGCCAGCCAAAACAGCAGCACCGGCCAAAACAGCCATGCCAGCCAAAACAGCCATGCTGGTGACCTGTGGGGCTCCTTCGCTTGGGAATCTCCTGGTCTGTGGGCAATAAAAATCCATCTGGAAATGCGGCATCCACTCACCCTCCACGCTTTCACTGGGAGCTGCAATCCTGAGCTGCTCCTAATCAGCCATCTTGGATCTCCTCTCCCTACATTTTTCTTAAGTGTCTTCTCTCATTCATCTTGTTAACTCCACATCATTTTTTTCTTTTTTTCTTTTTTTTTTGGAGGATGGAAGGGGGGCAGTGGGGACTTCTTTGATGAACCCATCCCCTTTTTCTTAAATTTGCAAGAATTGATTTTTGTCGACTGCACTCTAAATCACACCTGATGTAAGCAAGGATGACTATATGCCTTCAATCCTTAACAGAGTGCCTAAACTACCACCGGTATCAATTTACAAGAAGGATTGCGTGCTGAGAGTTATACATAGTAGGAACTCAACAGATGCCTTGTTGTTAGAATATGAAACTTCTAGTATCAGCCTTATTTTTTTTCTTTGCTGCACTAGAAGGATAAGATGCAAATAGACCCCTCACTTTCTGAGCCTTTGTCCTTGTGTTCTCAAGGAAAGAGAAACCAGATTTGTGTCATTCATGATTCAGTGTAAGAACAAGGTTTCAGGGAAATTTTAGAATGGAGAGGAAAATCAGACAGCAGGAAGGAGCTTCATCAAAGAAAGATCTGTCCCTGGGCTGAGGAGGTGGGGAGTGTCAGTGAGGAAAAGAAGCAAGACCTCAGAGAAAAGGACTGTGCTACTTCTAAAGAGAGGATCGCTGAGCCAGCTTGCAGAATATCTTGTTTTCCCAAGCAGAGAGATCTCAGACCTAAAGAGAACGTGTAGACAAGGAAAGTAGATGTTTCTGTGATGAGCTATAAGGACAAATAACAGACAAGCAGGGATCTCTTCTGTATAAGGCCCAGGACCCTAGAGGAACCCTCAGTATGGCATACCCAATTTCTTACCAGCCTTGAGAGATGCAGCCTACAAAGTCAAAATTAGACTGATTTGGAGAACATAAAGAAAAATAGTAGCCTGTAATCCCAGCACTTTGGGAGGCCAAGGCAGACAGATCACCTGAGGTCGGGAGGTCAAGACCAGCCTGACCAACATGGAGAAACCCTGTCTGTACTAAGAATACAAAATTAGCCAGGTGTGGTGGTGCATACCTATAATCCCAGCTACTGGGGGACTGAAGCAGGAGAATCGCTTGAACCCAGGAGGCAGAGGTTGTGGTGAGCTGAGATTGTGCCACTGCACTCCAGCCTGGGCAACAGGTGCAAAACTCCATCTCAAAAACAAAAAACAAACAAACAACAACAAAAAATAAAGACAGTATTTCTCACGTATCTGAATACGTGAACCGAGATTCATATATACATTATTAAATAAATTGGAAGCTCTCAGGGTAAGTTCCCATATTGCTCAGCTTTTGCACTGAGCTGTTGGTTGCACTGCTCAGCTGACCAGGAAGAGCAGAGCTTTAGGGAGCAGTGGTACTGTGTTTTCCTACAGGCTGCATGGGACAATGCTATTCCTTGCTCAAGGTCAACAATAGAGATCATGTAGCCTTCTTTCTTTGATGTTTAACATTCTTGTAAGTCTAAGGACAAATGTATGATGTAGAATCCTCCCAGAACAAATGGTACTCTCTCACCTCTGAGCCTCCAGTGATTTACTACCATCATCTTCCAACCCAGAGTTCAAAGAATCAAAGAAATTGAAGCCCACCTCATCACCTTTTAAATTAAAATCTACAAAGAAAGTTTCAAGGTTGAGAGAAGACACATAAAATCATATCAATATATAAAATACAAGACAAAGAAAATGTTCTACTACTCTTAATAAAATACTGTCAGTATAGAGGAAGGCAGTCTCTTTATTCAAGCATATCCTTCTAACCTCTCACTTACTGTAAAGACAAAAAGTAAAGCTGTACTTTTAAAGCCAGGCTAGTGAACAATGGAAGAACCCTCAAAATAATTTTCTTTGGATAGTTCCATGGTACAAAACAACCCTTTAAACCATCATGCTTGAAAAGAAAGATCCAAAGGAGATCATAAGGGCTGGATTATGATGTGCCCATACTGTGCCCAAACAAGAGAGTAAATATTCACCGCAGGTCACACAGAACATCCCTTGAGCAGGGCCACAAAGTCATGGCAACAAGTAATTTGACTTGTGGCATGACCTATGCAAATCTGCCTTAGCTTCTCCAGAAGCTCAAAAATCAGCATCGAAGAGGAAGGAGAGGCAGTCTAGGAAATCTGCGTTTTAACTAGTGTCTCAGGTGATTCTCCAAGAAAGAAACAGTCTGAGAAGAAGGATGATGTGCCTGGTCTTTATCCTATGTGAGTTCAGATCCCACATATACTCTCCACCCCAGCAGATACTTTAATATCATTCACACTAATTACACAGTGGGAGAGATTATATTTAGAAATACAAGACCCCTTTCAGACAGCAGGAAAAAGCCAAGAAGTGGAGGAAGAGCCCCTTCCTCCTTCCTTCTAGTGAGAAGAGGCCAATAAAGCAGAAGACTGAATGTTTATAACTCCCATTCTTGGCTTTCCAGAATGTGTTAATCTGTTCTTTTTCTACTATTGAGTACCAGTTACATGGGCAGCAAAAAACTTGTCTTCTTAGCTCTTAGATCTGTAGACCAAGAGGAGCCAGGTCCTAACCTGATATAGTAACTATTGTAAAGCACTCAGTCATCCTGGAATAGGTACCATATGCACTGATCAAATAGAACTTTTAGGTTGTCTATGGAAATTGGGAATAAGGAAGTGATATGGTTTGACTGTGTCCCCACCCAAATCTCAGCTCAAATTCCCATAAGTTGTGGGAAGGACACAATGGGAGGTAATTCAATCTTGGGAGCAGGTCTTTCCCATGCTGTTTGCATGAAGTGAGTAAGTCTCATGAGATCTGATGGTTTTTAAAAGGGGAGTCTTCCTGCACAAGTGCTTTCTCTTTGCCTGTCACCATCCACATAAGATGTGACTTGCTTTTCCTTGCCTTCCACCATGAATGTAAGGTCTTCCCAGACACATGGAACTGTAAATCCAATTGAACTTCTTTGTAAATTGCCCAGTCTTAGGTATATATTTATCAGCAGCATGAAAACAGACTAATACAGAAAATTGGTACCAGTAGAGTGGGGTATTGCTGAAAAGATACCCAAAAGTACGGAAGCGACTTTGGCACTGGGTAACAGGCAAGGGTTGGAAGAGTCTGGAGGGCTCAGAAGAACACAGGAAAATGTGGGAAAGTTTGGAACTTCCTAGAGACTTGTTGAATGGCTTTGCCCAAAATGTTGATAGCGGTAGGACAATAAAGTCCAGGCTGAGGTGCTCTCAGATAGAGATAAGGAACTTGTTGGGAATGGGAGCAAAGGTGACTCTTGTTACATTTTAGCAAAGAGACTGGCGGCATTTTGCCCCTGCCCTAGAGATTTATGGAGGTTTGAACTTGAGAGAGATGATTTAGGATATCTGGCAGAGGAAATTTCTAAGCAGCAAAGTATTCAAGATGTGACTTGGGTGGTGTTAATGACTTCCAGTTTTGTCAGGGAAGGAGAGCATAAGTTTGGAAAATGTGCATCCTGACAATATAACAGAAAAGAAAATCCCATTTTCTGAGGAGAAATTAAAGCCAGCTGCAGAAATTTGCATAAATAATGAGGAGCTGAATGTTAATCTCCAAGACAATAGGGAAAATGTCTCCAGGGTATATCAGAGGTCTTCATGGTAACCGTTCCCATCACAGGCCTGGAGGCCTAGGAGGAAAATATGGTTTCATGGGCCAGGCCCAGGGTCCTTGTGCTATGTGCAGCCTAGGGACTTGATGCATCCCAGCTGCTCCAGCCATGGTTGAAAGCGGCCAAGGTAGAGCTTGCCTGTGGCTTCAGAGGGTGCAAGCCCCAAGCCTTGGCAGCTTCCACATGGTGTTGAGCCTGTGAATACACAGAAGTCAAGAACTGGTGTTTGGGAACCTCTGCCTAGATTTCAGAGGATCTATGGAAATGCCTGGATACCCAAGGAGAAGTTTCCTGCAGGGGTGGAGCTCTCATAGAGAACCTCTGCTAGGGCAGTGCAGAAAGGAAATGTGGGGTCAGAGCCCCCACACAGAGTCCCCACTGGGGCACCACCTGTGAGAAGAGGGCCACCATCCTCCAGACCCCAGAATGGTAGATCTATTGACAGTTTACACCATGTATCCAGAAAAGCCACAGACACTCAATGCCAGCCTGTGAAAGCAGCCAGGAGAGAGGCTATACCCTGCAAAGCCACAGAGGCAGAGCTGCCCAAGACCATAGGAACCTACCTCTTGCAGCAGCATGACCTGAATATGAGACATGGAGTCAAGGGAGATCATTTTGGAGCTTTAAAATTTGACTGCCCCGCTTGGACTTACATGGGCCCTGTAACCCCTTTGCTTTGGACAGTTTCTCCCATTTGGAATGGCTGTATTTATCCAATACCTGTACCCCCATTGTATGTAGGAAGTAATGCTTTTGATTTTACAGGCTTATAGGAACTTGCTTTGTCTCAGATGAAACTTTGGACTGTTGACTTTTGAATTAATGCCTAGAGTTAAGACTTTGGGGGACTGTTGGGAAGGCATGGTTGGTTTTAAAATGTGAGGACATGAGATTTTGGAAGAGACAGGGGCTAAATTATATGGTTTGGCTATTTCTCCACCCAAATCTCATCTTAAATTCCTACAAGCTATGGGAGGGACCTGGTGGGAGGTAATTGAATCATGGGAGCAGGCCTTTCCCATGCTGTTCTCTTAATAGTGAATAAGTCTCATGAGATCTGATGGCTTTAAAAAGGGGAGTTTTCCTGCACAATTTCTCTCTTTGCCTGGCACCATCCATGTAAGATGTGACTTGCTCCTCCTTGCCTTCCACCATGATTGTGAGACCTCCCCAGCCATGTGGAACTGTAAGTCTATTAAACTTCTTTCTTTTGTTAATTGCCCAGTCTTGGGTATGTCTTTATTAGTGCAAAATCGGACTAATATAGGGAATAAACAGATATTTGGTGATCAAAAGAGCAGGCTGAAGCAAAGACAATACTGCTGCCCCAAATATTCCATTTTCTCACACATTTCCCAGTTCCCTTTCAATTAATCATGACCATAGGCTAGTTCAGGCTAATAAAATATGAGCAGAAGGGAGGGGGTCGATTTTCAATTTCCATTCTCCCAATGAGGAATATGAATAAAGATCGTCTTTTGGACCTGCAAATAGTATGTTTTCAGGAAGAACGGAGAGATAGAAGAAGCTGAGGCAGTTGAAAGGCCTTCATTTCTCCTGTTGGCAGGGCTGAGGAGGAAAATGTGCTTTCCAGATGAAGGAGCTGTAAGATGGTCAGCTTGGGCCTCTGCGTACATGCTGCAGAATGCCTTGCTGACCAGTGATAGACATGTACTATGAGTGACAAATTAGCCATGTTGTTTCAAGACACTGGGATTTGAGGATCCATTTTTTTAAATTGCAGCATAACGTATCCTAGCCTAACCTGTCCTAGTCACACGCATCTTCTTTTTCCTCTTTGATAAGGTTCACTCTGTACACATCTTTCATGGATGGCTCTTTTTGAACAAACGGTGTATTAGTTTGTTTTCACGCTGCTAATAAAGACATACCCAAGACTAGGTAATTTACAAAAGAAAGAGGTTTAATTGGACTTACAGTTCCACGTGGCTGGAGAAGCCTCACAATTAGAGCAGAGGGCAAGGAGGAGCAAGTCCCATCTTAACATGGATGGCAGCAGACAAAGAGAGAATGAGCAAGACACAAAAGTGGAAGCCCCCTGATAAAATCATCAGATCTTGTGAGATGTATTCACTACCATGAGAAGAATACAGGGGAATCTGCCCCCATGATTCAATTATCTCCCACCAGGTCCTTCCCACAACATGTGGGAATTATGGGTTCAAGGTGAGATTTGGGTGGGGACACAGAGCCAAACTGTATCAAACGGTAATGAATATTATAGTCCTAATCCTGCCTAAAAGGTTGCAAAACCACACTGCAGTCACTCTAAGCCACTTTGTATTATGTACTTTTGTCACTCCTTTAGAAGAATTCTTCAAACACATTAGAGAAAGCTTTAAACTAGATTTGGTAAGAAAATGGTGAAGACAGTTGACAGTTCCCTCAGACTTCAGGCCAAGAAGTCTGAGGTTTATTATCCAAGATTTTTATACATTCTTAAAAGCATACACTTTTTTTTTTTTTTTTTAACAAAACAGGGCACCCAGTTCTCCACCTTGTTTTATGGGAACTTGAGCATTTGTTGGTTTATAATCCTACAAATTCCTTTGTCTTAAATATTACTGTTTTCTCCTGTGCACAGAAAGAAGGACAGATTTCTCAGCCTTCATCAATAAGTATAAAATATTCTACAGGGTTCTGAGTGTATCAAAGAAGATCTTTGCCATTTGAGTAAAATTAGAATTATGCTATAGGCCATGTAGGGCCCTGTACTGGGGACAGAGGATGAAGGGAGGAATACTCACTGGTTCTGAGCATCTAAGATGCTGGCTCGCCGATGTTCCCAAATCTAAAATTCTTTTGCAGCTGCATTTGATGATTTGCCTTCCTCAGAGCAGTCTCATTTCCAACCCCAAGCATTCAGAATCTTACAACAAACGGAAACACTGCACTGAAGTTATAATAGATTCTAATTTTAATGAAGAATATGAATTAAATCCTCTTTTGGATCTGCAAAATAGTATGTTTTCAGGGAGAAACAATAAATAAAAGAAGATATACATGAAAAAGGGGGGTGCAAGTATGGATGTGGAAGGGGCATTGTCAGGAGGAGGCAAAGAGTGCAGGAGGGTATGCAGGGACAGTGGAGGCACTCACACATACGGGGAGCATGTAGGTGGGGGTTTACACCAGAGAAAAGCTATCAGCTATCCACTGTTTATCCCGTGAGAAGCAGGTAGAACACTGAGGGAGTAGGCTTACATACATCATCTCAATTAATCTTCCCATTAACTGGTAAGACTGATATTTTCTGCTTTATATAAAAAAACTGAGATTAAGACAAATGTGTGCAGAAAATCAGTGATCAAAATGCAATGCAAAACCAAGTCTTCCCTACCGCAAAGCCCAAATTCTTTTCTTCGGCATTTCATAAATTATATTTTTTTGAGAGTTTTATATAGAGAATATCATTAATTTTACCCTGCCAATATACAGTTCATGTTGTGCCTTTCTCCAAGCTAAATCAGGTATGCTCCCTGCCCAAATTCTACCTGGGATAAATCACATGATCACATGTATAAAAGGACAATTTTGCACTTATAGCTGCACGTGCATAGGAGAGTTCAAAACTGAGTGTTGAGTTCATCAAGACTGTTTACAATCAGATGAAGTCATTGAACCACCATGAACTTCCAGCAAAGCAACATCCCAAGCTGATAAAGGACTCAGAACTGTGAGTAATCTGGTATGTCAGAACCTCAGTGTACCAAAGTACGGACTACTTTCTGACTAATGGAACTCAGTGAAGACAAACATGCATAGACAAGAACTCATCCATTCGGAGATGGAGTTTGCAATCACTACTTAGTATAACCACCTTGAAGCCCCTATTCCTAGGGAATAAAGTCTTTTGATCCTCACCCTGACCCCCTCCCATTAGGTATTCAGTGAATTTTGTTGATGGTGTGTACTCCTTTGTCTGGCAAGCAAGTAAACAAATTCAGAAGAAAGAGAAAGAGAGAGAGAGAGAGAGAGAGAGTGTGTGTGTGTGTGTGTGTGTGTGTGTTTAACATTCTGGTAGACTTTGTTTTATTCTGAGACAAATCTGCTTACTCTTCTCCATCTTGAATAAGAAAGTGAGCTTCCAAAATGTTTCCTCTTTCCTAAATTGTTAGCCTTCAAGAACAGTTAAGAATCTTGAATCCCTAGTATACATTATCCTGAAGCACATGCCTCAGGCAGTTCAGGAAATACCTGAGGCATGGCTGCCTAAGATGCTGGCTTTAGTCAGGCCAGAAGTAGCTGATTTCAGCTCTTTCAGTTGAAGCTGATGCTTTGGAAGTGATTATATTCCCTTTGTGGCACTTCCGAGGAACAATTCTTTCTGCACTTACCTCTCCCAGACTTAAATCGTAGAACTCCACCATCTGTGAGCGAAAAATCTTAACTATTGGCTATGAATTGTTTTTAATGCTGAGATAAAGGCTTAGAAGGGAACCAGCACCTGGCCAGCATCCTCCGTGATTAACATAACATGGAACACCTGCTAGACCCTGACAGCTATTCTAGTCCAAGTTTCATTTTGTTTTTTAAATCATTTCCACATTCTCCCAAATAAGCAAGCCAATACTATTTTCAGAAAGCAAGAGTATGCACTATGACAGGACATTTGTTCAGAAATAGACATTTGCCAAGAACCTAAGTCAGGCACTAAGCTAGGCTGAGAGATGAAGACGTGAATAAGATGTTGAAGTTACTGCCCTTGAGGAGATGAAGACATCTCAATCAGGTGTGTAAGTCAAACTAAGACACTCCATAATAGTGTCATAAGTGCATAGTAAGATCGTATCCTGTAGCAGCTAACACTCAGGTCTGGTAAAATTTAACAGAGGAATTGGTAATTGAGTTGGGTCTTGAGGAACAAGTGGGATTTGGAGAGATGGGAGATACAGGGGAATAAAGTCATACTAGGCAGAGACAAGAGCATCTGCAATGCACTAAGACACGAAAAAATATGGATATGGTCAAGATGTGGCACACTTGAGTTCCTAGAAGTGGGTGAGGTGTGGGTCAGGGATGGTCATGAAGTCTGCTTGTAATGTACTAAGTGTGCTAAACTAATGAGTTTGAACTTTATCCTGTAGACAGTGGAGAGCTAGTCAAAATGTAGTTTGTGGGCACTTCATCTTCCAGCTAAATGGGCAAACAAACACCAGATTTACCCTACCATCCCAAACAATTAGAACACTTTACAAAATATGTAAAACAATGATTTTCTGATATTGGACAACACACAGTACAAGACAATCGTTCTTGAGAAAAAGGAAACAAATAAGATGACCTCCACAGTTTCTGTGGCTTATTGTCTACAGGGAAGTTCCATATTTCAGGCCAGAGGGTGGTCTTGCTGAGTCGAGGATACAGAATTGAGAATCTAGGAAGACGAAGGTGGCTGGAAGTCACTGGATAGAGTAGTGGAAAGGAGATCACCACCCAGAGAGGAGCTGAAGGCAAGAAGGATGGAGTGAGAGAACCCTCAGCTAGGTACTACTTACAGCATGTGTGTGAGAAAACCACACTAGCCAGAAAAGAACTAACGAAAAGGAAAAGTAAAATAACCAGTGAAGTTCACACAGGGCCAGAAATACTTGGAATTTCTACCAGCCAGAGTGAAAGAACATTGTACATCATGGGGCATTGGGTGGAGTATGTAGAAGAATATTGCTTTGGTAGTAGGGAAAATTAGCCTTACATGGAAGCCCTCCCTATCTTAAAAACAAAAAACTTAAAAGTAAGTCTTGAAAGAAAGTACTTCCAAGTAACAAGATACAGAATAGGAACACACACACACACACACACTCTCTCTCTCTCTCTCACACACACATATGCTCACACACAGTGAACCCAGTAAGGTAAAATTCACAATGTTAAAATGTCTAGCATCTAATAAAACACTTCCAGCCATTCAAAGAAGCAGGAAAAAAGTGAGCCATAATACAGACAAAAGTATACTGATAGAAATAGACATGAAAATAGACAATGACATCAGAGCAGTTACATAATTTTATCTTTCAGGAAGATAAAGGAAAATATTTGCATGTTTAGACATTGAAGATATAAAACACCCAAATCAAACGTCTAAGGATGAAAAAAATTAATGTCTCAGATGACAAATAACTGGATATAATAACTACAGAAGCTGAAGAAAAAACAATTACAAAACTTGAAGACACAGCAATAGAAACTCTCCAAAATGGAACACAAAGACAAAAAACACGTCAAAAGACAAAAACTCTCCAAAATGGAATACAAAGACAAAAGAACAGCATCAGGGAGCTATAAGGCAACTTCAAAATGTAAAATTGGTGGCCCCAAAGAAAAAGAGAGAGAGAGAGATGGATAGAAAAAAAGTTGAATGAATAATCAATGGAAAAAATCTCCCAATTTGATGGAAACTATAAACTCACAACATCAAGAAGCTAAATGAATCCCAAGCACAAGACACATAAAAAAACTACACGAAGGCACATCATAAACTATTTAAAATCAGTGATAAAGAGAAAATCTTAAAATCAACTAAAGACAAAAAGTCACCTGTGCAGGGAAACAAAGATAAGAATGGTGATAACAGCCTTCTCTTTGGGGACAATATATAAGGTAGAAGACGATGGACCAACATCTTTATAGTGGTATTAAAGAAGCAACAACAAAACCTATCAGCATGGAATTCTAACCCCAGCTTTCAGAAATGAAGACAAAATCAACACCACTCACAAATATAAAAGCTGAAAGAATTTATCACCAGACTTTTACTACAGGAAATCTTGAAGAAACGCCTTTAACATGGAAAATGATATCAGGTGGGAATTTGGATGTATCCAAAGGATACAGCACTGGAAATGGTAAATATGTAAGTAAATATAGAATACTCTTTTTCCTTGTTTTGAAAATATTTTTTAAAGATAACTGATCATTGAAATAAAAAATGATAACAATGTGTTGTGGGGTTTATAACACGTTGAAGAAAACAACAATAGCACAAAGGCCGAGAGGGGAGACACAGGAGTCTAATGTTGTCTGTAATCCCAGCACTTTGGGAGGGCAAGGTGGGCAGATCACCTGAGGTCAGGAGTTCAAGACCAGCCTGGCCAATATGGTGAAACCTCATCTCTACTAAAATTACAAAAATTAGCCGGGCATTGTGATATGTGCCTGTAGTCCCAGCTACTCAGGAGGCTGAGGTGGGAGCATTGCTTGAACCCGGGAGGCAGAGGTTGCAGTGAGCTGAGATCACACCACTGCACCGCAGCCTGGTGACAGAGTGAGACTCTGCCTCAGAAAAAAAAAAAAAAGTTTAATGTTGTAAAGTTCTTGTATTTAAATGAAGTGGTTTAATGTCGCTTTAAGACACACTGTGATAAATTAAACATATATCCTATAAGTCCTAATGCAATCACTAAAATAAATCAGTGAATGTTCTAAATCAATAATATATTCAATAAGCCAACAAATGAGATAAAATTGAGTCATAAAAAATACGCAATGATTCAAATATAAGGCATACAAAGGAGAAAAGAGAAAGTAAGAACAGATGTGACAAATAGAAAAACACTAGCATGATAAATTTAAATCCAACCATATCAATCATTTTTATGTGGTCTAAACACCCTAAACAAAAGGCACAGATTGTCAGACTGAATTTTAGAAAGCAAGATTCAACTATATGCTGCCTACAGAGCCATTTTTCGGTTGTCTGTGCCCATCTTTGAAGACTGTACCAGCCCTAATGTCTGTGGCTCCCCCTGCTGCTTCTCTTCTCAGCCTCTAAAAAGCAACAGCCTCTGGTGACTCTGGACTTCACCAAAGCGTAATGCAAGTCACATTGTGTTCTTTAGAATTACATCCCTAGCTTCTGGATTCTTCAGTTCTCAAAATGGCCAACCCATGTGTTCAGGAAGCATTCTAACTTAATGTGCTTACCAAATACCTGTTATATATCAAATTGTGAATTTCCCAAAACTGCAATTTGTGCCATGAATCTGATAATTTTCTCCTTCTCTCTTCCAACTAAAAGGTACACATTATTATTAGTTCATTTATTAATTCATTCAACAAATAGTTAGCACTTAGAGCCCAGCCGCTATGCTAGATATATTGTATACACAGGTATACATTGTTGAAACAAACTAGGATAGTTTTTGTACCTATGAAACTTAAAATAGATAAAGAAAATGTGGCACACACACATGATGGGATACTATGAAGCCATAAAAAAGGATAAGTTCATGTCCTTTGCAGGGACATGGATGAAGCTGGAAACCATCATTCTTAGCAAACTGACACAAGGACAGAAAACCAAACACCACATGTTGTCACTCATAAGTGGGTGTTGAACAATGAGAGCACATGGACACAGGGAGAGGAACATCACACACCAGGACCTGCTGCGGGGTGGGAGAGCTAGGGGAGTGATAGCAGGGGCTGGGGGGACTGGGGAGTGATAACATTAGGAGAAATACCTAATGTAGATGACAGGGGGATGGATGCAGCAAAGCACCATGGCATGTGAATATCTATGTAAAAATCTGGCACGATCTGCACATGTACCCCAGAACTTAAATTATAATAAAATATATATATATATATATATAGTAAAAGAGATACATTGTAAGCAAATAAACATATAATTACATGTTATGTTAAGAGCTGTAATGGAAACAAAAAGAAAATATCAGGAGACAGATGTTAAGCAGTCATGTGGCTGAAGGAATTGACATTGAGGGATAACATTTCAACTAAATCCTGGTTAAGAACTAGTCATAAGAACAGAGATAAGAGTTTGGCCAAGCACAGAACAGCATATGTGAGCACCTTGACATGGGAGAATTTGATCTATTTCAAGTACTTGAAGGATCAGAAGAGTCACCTGAGATGAAGTTGGGGTGATAAACTGGAGCCAGATCACACAGGACCACAGTAAGAAGTTTTCATTTCCTCTAAGTATGCTGAAAAATCACTGAAGCATATAAACAGGAGAAGAACATACATGACTTAATTTACATTTTAAGACTTTCACATGCAAGTCTTTGGAAAATGGATGACAGTGGGATTGGAGTAGAAGGAGGGCAACAGGAATAATTTGGCAGTTTCTACCGACGCTGTGTGTGTGTGTGTGTGTGTGTGTGTGAAAGAGAGAGAGAAATTCAAGGGTGATTCCAACTGGGTGAGGGATATAAAGATAGGGAGGACAGGAGGAGTGACAAGTTTGGGGGCAGGAATCAGGAATTCAGTTTGAGAATCAGGTTTAGTTTGAGAGATGTGTTTCCCCTTGCTCAGGAGCCCACATCAACAGAGAAGCTGAAAAGCTGGACCTTGGAAGAGGATCTCTAAGAGTTCAGATCATAAACTAGGTCTCCTGACTCAAGAATGCATATCTAATGATACCTAGTACATCTCTAGTTCCAAATATGGCTTTTCCCTGTCTGTTGCTCTGCACTCCCTTTCCTTAGGACTGCTCTGATTGAGAGCCTGACTGAACTCCAGGATACCCACTCCCAACCTACACTCCCTTGCACTACCTTAATAAGGTGCAGCATGAAGCCGTGCAGCTCGTAAGAGAGAAACGATCAGCAGGCCTTTGCAAAACAAAGGCTGGATCTCATAGCCTATCCAGTTTGATTGCTTCTTTCCAAGCGAGGGAATGACAGGTTTTGCAGACCTAATTATTTCTTAGGTAATCAGTTTAGTCTGCTATCATTGCTTAATCTCTATGCCTCACTTAACGCAAGCCTAATATTTCACCCTTCCCTTCTCCATGCAAAGGAAGTTGCTCCCAGCTTCTAACCCACACTAGTGATCTTGCTCTTGATTGACATCAAGCAAAGGAGATAAAGACAAGGTCAAATATCTTCAATTTTAAACATCTAGAATTGTCATCACAATGTTAGTGAGAGAAAAGGCTGCTGATCATGACATGGCTCTCCCATTGACACTAACGTCACCAGACCTGGAAGGTACCTAGGACACCAGAGACAAGGATGGCTTCGAAGCCCAGGAGGGTGAGCTCACGTCCTGGAAGCAACAGGAAAACTGTGAGCACCACACTCTGGACAGAAGCCAGAGTTGTCTTCCCACGTGCTGAAGACTCTCGGCAGAGCACTCTCTCCTGGGAGCCATTGAGCCTAGACCCAAACATCAGAAAAGTCTATCAAGCCACCAGCAGAACTGGTAGAGCCCCAAGATACCAAAGGAGGTAAAAATACCTTGTTCAGTGGCACTTTTTGCCTCTCACTAAAGCTGCCCTGCTGGCTGTCAAGTTTATGACCTCAGAATCCCGGACCCCTTCTTCAAGTTACCCTTAGCAGTCCACTTGCCAGCCAGGCAGCCTGTCTATTCCTGTGAAATGAGCAACTTCATGGCTTCTCGTGGGCTTGGGACTATTAGATAGATAGATAGATAGATAGATAGATAGATAGATAGATGATAGATAGATCAATAACCAAGTGGAAGAGGTGTTTTTCGTTTTTTTGAGACAGTCTTGCTCTTTCACCAGGCTGGAGTGCAGTGGCACGATCTCGGCTCGCTGCAACCTCCGTCTCCCGGATTCAAGTGACTCCCCTGCCTCAGCCTCCTGAGCAGCTGGGACTACAGGTGCCCATCACCACGCCCGGCTAATTTTTCTTATTTTAGTAGAGATGCGGTTTCACCACGGCCAGGATGGTCTTGATCTCCTGATCTCATGATCCTCCCGCCTTGGCCTCCCAAAGTGCTGGGATTACAGGCGTGAGCCACTACACCCAGCCTGTAAAAGGTTATTATTTTTTTAAAAGCCATTAACAAAAAAAGATACAAGTTTTATTTCAAATTTACCTTTTTAATTTTTAAAAATGTATAACATTTAAGTTAAAAAGATTGCACAGCTGGGCGCCATGGCTCACACCTGTAATCCCAGCACTTTGGGAGGCCGAGGTGGGCAGATCACAAGGTCAGGAGTTTGAGACCATCCTGGCCAATATGGTGAAACCCTGTCTCTACTAAAGATACAGAAATTAGCCGGGCGTGGTGTAGGCATCTGTAGTCCCAGCTGCTCAGGAGGCTGAGTCAGGAGAATCACTTGAAACCCTGGAAGGCAGAGGTTGTAGTGAGCAGAGATCATGCCACTGCACTCCAGCCTGGGCGAAAAAGCGACACTCCATCTCAGAAAAAAAAAAAAAAAAGATTGCTCTGACAGTTGGAAAATAGTTAAATTACAGTATTATAGTACAGCCACTCAATAAATTCTGAAGACTATGAAACATTCTATGGGAGAAATGCTTGAAATTATATATGAAGTGTAATTACCATCATGAAGGTCATATACAAAACAGCAATAACAGAAAAAAATACTGTGAGGAAATGCACCAAATTGTTAATATCTGATACTGTTGTTTGATGAGAAATAGCATCTTTTTCCTTTTCTAATTGTTCAGTATTTACCATTCTTTTTCTCATAAATTTGCATTCCTATTATGAGGCATGCTTATTGTTTTACTTTTAGAACAAATTAAATTCTTCTGCTTGCCTACCCACTGTTAAAGATGTAGATACAATTTAAATCTCTATGTTAAAGTTACCATCAACCAAAGGTTAATAATGCTCCTATACACAAAATATTATTTCTGTGAATTATACTTAACCAAGTCCAGGAGAACCGAACTTGTGGTCAGAACACTAGGATCAACTGTTTTCCTGCTTTTTGAGATAACTATAGATTCACATGCAGTTGTAAGAAAGAATACAGGGACACCATACACCCTTTCCCTGCTTTATACCCTCTGTCACTCCAGTGCCAACCACACCAGGAAACTGACTTTGATACAATCAGTGACTTTACTCAGATTTCACCAGTTTTTCATGCACTCATGCGTGTATTTAGTTCTGTGCAGTTTTTTTCTTTTTTTTTTTTTTTTGAGACAGAATCTTGATCTGTCACCAGGCTGGAGTCCAGTGGCACCATCTCGGCTCTCTGCAACGTCTGCCTCCCGTTACAAGCTATTCCTCTGCCTCAGCCTCCCAAGTAGCTGGGACTACAGGTGCGTGCCACCACGCCCAGCTAACTTTTTGCATTTTAGTAGAGACAGGGTTTCACCATGTTGAGCAGGATGGTCTCGATCTCCTGACCTCATCATTCCCCGACCTCAGTCTCCAAAAGTGCTGGGAGGATTACAGGCGTGAGCCACTGCGCCCTGCCAGTTCTGTGCAGTTTTATCTTGTATGTAGACTTGTGGAACCACTACTATAGCCAAAATTGAGAACCATTCCATCACTGCTGCTACCCTTTTCAACTCACAGCCACTTCCCTCCCCTGCTCCCTAATTCCTGGCAATGGCCAACTTTTTGTCACTGAACAATGATCCATCCCCCATGTGGGATTCACTATCCCAGCATAGTGATTGATACAATCAAATAAACAGTGTAGCCTAGTGTTTAGGCGTGCAGGAAGGAACCAGCCTAACTGGGTTCGAATCTGAGGTGGCCACTGTGACCATGGAGAAGTATGAAACTCTTTATGCCACAGTTTCTTCAATAAGATGGGGATAATCATATAATAGGACTTCATAGGGTTGTTAGAATTCAGTGAGTTGATATTTATAAAGCAAGAAGAAAGCCCCCGGCATCAATAGAGGCATTGATGCCGGGGGCTTTCTTAGAACTCCCAATCCAGTGGAGAATACAGAAAGCGCTAATCAGTTCGGCCTGTGTCCAGTGATGTAATATAAATGTAAACAGTGCAAGGGGGAGGATCTAGGAAGGGGCAGTTAATTCTGGCTGTGGAAGGCTGAGCCAGGCTCCTCCAGAAAGAGAATATTTGGGTTGAGCTTTGGAGTATGAGTAAGACTTTGCCAGGAGGGGAAAAAAAAGGATGTTTCATGCTGATAAAACAGCTTGATCCGTGACCCTGAGAAGACACAGCCATTTCTAAGGACTAAAAGCTTGGGAAAAGCCTGGAAGAGCGGAGGAGGCTGGGGGCAGGAAAGGGGTGGTAGCCAAAGAGGAAGTCTGAGTGAAGGTTGGGGCCAGGTTTTGAGGGGTCCTGAATGCTGTGCTATAATTAGCAACAGAGATTGCAATCCTGGAGAAGACTAGAATAGAATAGAAAGAAGAAAGTGCCTCCAAAACTCAGGCACATCAGGAGGAGAAATTAGAACGGACGTGAAAGTACATTCTAAATTACAGAACACCTGCAGTGGCAATCAATTGTAAACAACAGTAGCAGCAGCAGAATGTTTAAAACCTGGTCACCATTCTTGTTATAAGCACATTATCCTGAGTGTCTGGGGCAAGGGCATTAGAAGTTACAACGCTCATTCACGCCAGAACTTGTCCTCACCCTGCCCGGCAGTTTCCACACTAGCCAGGTGTTCTTAATGCCCTTCACAGGCAACCTGAAAATGTCGTTTTCTGGGGTTGCAAAGGAAGCTCCTGGGCAGAGACTTCGGCAGTCCCCAGCGTCTCTCCCAGTCTGGGGGACCATTCACTTTTTCTCTCCATCAGTCCCCAGTATGTATCCAATCATGCAGCCACTAGCCAGGGCTCTGGCAGTGCTGGTCCTTCAGCTTGTGCCTGGCTCAGGCTTCACTTCGCGCTCTCTGCCTTGTACAGGTCTTCTCTTCCTGGTGATTTCCAGGGGCCCTGACCTCTCATGCTTGCTGTGACTATGATCTCCCTGGCCAGAGACTGTGCAGCTTTCTGCCTGGTCTTTCACAACTCATTCTTGCCTTTCTGGTCCTAGGTATTCCAGTGATCTGCTGCCTACACTGGGGTGTGGCCCATAGAACCAGTACACACTACCTTGTGGTTTTGCTTCAAAAAATGTTCTCAATCATCCGCCTTCTTCAGGTTATTTTTCTCATTACAGAGAGAGAAGGTGAAGGACAAAGAACACTTATTTCACTTTTGTCTTCATAGACTGAAAAAAAAATTACTACATTTTAGAATCAGACACCTTTCTTTTTGTTCTGGGATTCTCATATCTGTGAGAAGAAAAAGATGTTGGAATAAATGGCTCTTGCTAAGTGCATGGTGGTAGTGGTATATAGTCTGGCTCTGAAAACTAAGTGTGGGAAGTAGGAAAGTTCCTCTCTTAAGTTTCCTTTCTTGTTAAATAATAAATTTACTAACAACTCTGTGTTAAGCCCTATCCTATGTAGCTGTTTGACCTGCCATGCTTATAGGCACATAGTACATTCTATGTCCTTGTACTTTAACCGAGGTGTCTGTGCTGGACGTGCTCATGGGCATGTCCCTCACCTGTTTAAAAAGTTTTAAGTTATTCGCCAATCGGTTTTCAGTTGAGATTTTGAGGTCTGGCTCCAACCAATGGAGATCAGACACAGCAGTAAGGACAACCCCAAATGTGTAAAGGTTAAATATGTCTTCTTTTCCTTTGTTCATTGTACTCTCGTGGCAAGATGGCTAGCGGGGGTACCCTTCCTACAGTGCAGGAAGTAAAAACTGCTTTACTGAGAGATCCTTTGTCTCGGTGCTAATTTTATTTTGTGGCACCAAGCATCTAACACTAAGAAACTAGAAAAAAAAATTACAAATTTTTTTAAAAAAACCTCCCTGTCCTCTAAACAAAGTTGATTGAGTCTATGAACTAGTCAGCAGATCACAAAGATGAAATGGAACCAAATATGACTTAGGAAGAAATAGCCCCAATTCTCCTAAAACAATACCTTGTGGTCCTCCATATAATTGAGCAGTCTTTTTTCTCTAGCCAGTATTTTAACTTCCATGACAAATCTCCTTCACTTGAAGTTGATCCATGGAAGATATGACTTAATAGGATATATCAAAAACACAACACCTTCCCAACAAAACTCAGGACATTTTCCCAGCAATGTACATCTTAGATAAAATTCACTTGCAACCATTCAATAAAATTCTTCAAGTAAAAAAACATCCAACTATATTATTTGTAAAAAAAAAAAAAAAAAAAAAAAAGTAATTTCTGTGCTTGGAAAAATGCCAGTTTTTTTATTTTCCTGTTTTTGAGATGGAGTCTCACTCTGTCACCCAGGCTGGAATGCGATGGCGTGATCTCAGCTCACTGCAACCTCCACCTCCCAGGTTCTAGCAATTCTCTTGCCTCAGCCTTCCAAGTAACTAGGATTACAGGTGCATGCCACCACACCCAGCTAATTTTTGTATTTTTAGTAGAGACAGGGTTTCACCATGTTGGCCAGGCTGGTCTCGAACACCTGACCTCAGGTGATCTGCCGACCTCGGCCTCCCAACGTGGTGGGATTACAGGCGTGAGCCACTGTGCCCGGCTTGAAAAACGCCAATATTTTAAATTCCCTAAGTCTCCACGCAAATCTTTTGTAGAATTAGACCCTGTATCTTTCACAGTCTGTGGAAGGGTGCCATCCAGCCTATGGGCAATTAGGATCTTTGCTTTCTGAACTTCACCCTGGCAGAGGGGAGCCAGCTGGAGAGAGGAAATATACAATAAATGATGGCAGAGAAGGATGATTTATTTTCAGTTTAATGTGATAGAATAATTTGTTAAGAAATTAATTGTACCCAGCTTCTCACTGCAGCAGACACCTCCATAAAGAACAAAAGGTCATTTCCTTTCCCCACACAGGCCCCGACTATCCCCACCTCAGCCCTAGCATAGTTTAAACTGACTTTGATGTCGCAGGGTCTAACAGTGTCTCAAATTCTGAAATGTACAAAAATTACCTGAGGGGCTTCAATTGGAAACTTCTGGGTATCTCCTTGGACCAGCCAATTAAGATTCGTGGGGGTGGGAACCTCCATTTTAATAAATTCCCTAAGAGATTCTGACCCAGAGGGTTTTAAGAGCATTCTTTGAGAAACATTAGATCAAAAGAGACAAACACAGACAACGCCATTGAAATTCCCTGGTGGGCAACACATGGGAGCTGAGGATCCAGGGAAAGGGCGTAGACCTCAGAGCCTGGCGTTTATCTTGGCAGTCAGGGGTCACTGTTGGATTTTTTTTTTTGAGACGGAGTCTCACTCTCACCCAGGCTGGAGTGCAATGGTGCAATCTTGGCTCACTGCAACCTCCACCTCCAGGTTCAAGTGATTCTCCTTCCTCAGCCTCTGGAGTAGTTACGATTACAGGTGCGTGCCACCACATTCGGCTAAT
>PVKP010035553.1:0-23214 GCA_004027715.1 Plecturocebus donacophilus | reverse complement strand
GGAGTCGTATGGTGTCCTGGCTTACTAGGTTGGGGAAGTTCTCCTTGGTAATATCCTGAAGAGTGTTTTCCAGCTTGGTTTCATTCTCTCCGTCACATTGAGGTACACCTATCAAAGGTAGATTAGGTCTTTTCACATAATCCTATATTTCTTGGAGGCTTTGTTCATTTATTTTCACTCTTTCTCTATTCTTGCCTTCTCATTTTATTTCATTGAGTTGATCTTCAATCTCTGATATCCTTTCTTCTGCTTGGTCAATTTGGCTATTGAAACTTGTGTATGCTTCATGAAGTTCTCATGCTGTATTTTTCAGCTCCATCAAGTTGTTTATATTCTTCTCTAAACTGTTTATTCTAGTTAGCATCTCATCTAACCTTTTTTCTAGGCTCTTAGTTTCTTTGCATTGGGTTAGCACATGTTCTTTTAGCACTGAGAGGTTTGTTATTACCCAGCTTCTGAATCCTGTTTCTGTCAATTCATCAGATTCATTCTCCATCCATCTTTTATCCCTAGCTGGTGAGGAGTTGTGATCCCTTCGAGGAGGAGAGATGTTCTGGTTTTTGATATTTTATCTGTTTTGTGTGGGTTTCTTCCCATCTTAGTGGCTTTATCTACTTGTGATCTTTGTAGTTGGTGACTTTCGGATGGGTCTCTCAGTGGATGTCTTTTTTGTTGATGTGGAAGCTATTTCTTTCTGTTTTTTAGTTTTCCTTCTAACAGTCAGGCCCCTCTGCTGCAGGACCACTGGAGGTCCACTCCAGACCCTGCTTGCCTGAGGATCACCCACAGGGGCGGCAGAACAGCAAGGGTTGCCACTGGCTTCTTCCTCTGCTATCCTCTCCCAGAAGGGTACCCACCAGATGTCAGCCTGAGCTCTCCTTTATGAGGTATCTCTTTGGGTATACAGGGGTCAGGAAGCTGCTTGAGTAGACAGTCTGTCCCTTATAGGAGCTCAAGTGCTGTGTTGGGAGCTCTGTTGTTCTGTGCAGAGCTGCTGGGCAGGTACCTTTAAGTCTGCTACAGTTGAACTCATAACCGTCTCTTTTCCCAGATGCTCTGTCCTAGGAAGGTCTGCTTTATTTATAAGTTTCTGTCATGCTGCTGCCTTTTTTCATAGATGCCCTGCTCCACACAGAGTAGTCTAATCAGAGTTTGCCAGCAGAGGCATGGCTGAGCTGCCGCAGGCTCTGCTCAGGTGCTGTGTGAACTGCCTCAGTAGTGGCGGACTGCCTTGGTAGTGGGGATGCCCTTCCCCTCACTGAGCTGGACCATCCTTGGTCCAACTGCACTTGCTATGAAACTGCCAGTCCAGAGCATTTCAGATTGCTTGTTTTGTGGGGGTAGTACCCGCTGAGGCAGATCGCCTGGCTCCCTGTCTCTGCCCCCTCCCTTTCAGTTGAATGGGCAGCTCTGTCTCCTGGGTGTTCCAGGCACCAACTGAAACAGCCGCCCAGATATGTGTGAGTTTCTGTGGGCCAACCTGGCACTGGCTGAAACCGTTGTGCTGAAAACTCATGGTGGTCTTTGGCCCCGGAATCTCCTGGTCTGTGGGCAGTGAAAAGTTTTTGGAAATGCAGTGAGCACTCACTCTCTGCACTGTTCTCACTGGAAACTGCACTCTGGAGCTGTTCCTATTCAGCCATCTTGGATCCTCCCCTGAAGTCAACATCTTGAAGGGATATTAAATACCCATGTTCATAGCAGCATTAATCATAATAGATACAACATGAAAACAACCCAAGTGTTCATTCATTGGCAAATAAATTGACAAACAAAATATGGTATATACATACAATGGAATATTATTTAGCATTAACAATAAGGAAATTCTGATAAATTCTACAACATGGATGATCTTTGAGGACATTATGCTAAGTGAAATAAGCTAGTAACAAAAAGACAAATATATTGTATGATTCCACTTATATGAAGTAGCTTGAGTAGCAAAAATTGTAGAGACAGAAAGTAGAGTGGTGGCTACTAGGGGCTAGGGGAGGGTAGGGAATGAGAGCTTATTGCTTAAAGGGTATAGAATTTCAGTTCTGTAAGATTAAAATAACTGTAGAGATGGATGGTGGTAATGATTGTACAACAACATGAATGTGTCCAATACCCCTGACCTGTACATTTAAAGATGGTTGAGATGTTAAATTTTAGGTTATATATATTTTACAGTGGAAAAAAATTAAAATGCAAGCACTAAAATGAAAAGTCATCTAGCTATTCCAAAGTATGTTTGTTTTCTTTTCATAGATTGTCATAAAACTAAAAATAGTTATAGAATGCCTCGTTGTCAAATAACAAATGTGAAAATCATCCAGATTCCCATATCCCAGCATGAAATGCACTAAAATGGATAAACAATTACAGTGAAATGTGATGTGCATTATAAGAGGGAACAGGATGCTTTACCAAGTCCATAGAAATACTAGTCCATAGTATTTAAGGCTACTCAAGAGGAACAATAATATTCCAGAGGAAGTACGGAATGAGTATATGTTAGTCATACTCTCTGAGGAGAAGTAGGTATGTGTTTTAGGCAGCAGGAAATCATACACATAAACCTGGTCCAAGATAGAGTCTGGCACATTCTAAGAATCAATGGCTGGAGCTTAAGGTATGGAGCAGAAGTGCAGAAAGAGACAAGACTATAGGCTTGGCCAGGGACCAAAATGAGGAGGATCTTGTAAGTAATGTTAGGAAGTTCAAACTATCTCAAGGGCAGGAATTGGACATTAAAGAAGTTGAGCAGGACATTGGCATGTTAGATCACTCTGGCAGCAGGTAGAACCAGTGAGCCAGAAAATGAGTAACTCGACTAATTGTGCTAATCCAGGTAAGCAAGAGTTGATATTAGCTAGGTCAGTGGCAACAAGAATGGATGCAAATGGACAAAATGCAAGGTAATTAACAAGTGGCAGGGTCAGAAAATGATGACTACCTATAAGAAGAATAAGATGTTAAGAATGATAATAATAGCTGACTTATAAAAAGGCTGATCAAGTCCAGAAATTTTATTAAGCACTTTACATACATCATCTCGTTTAATTTTGACAATAATCTACAAGATATTTACTATTTTAGAAATGTTGGCTAACATGTTGAGTGTTGTACAAACAGAAAATGGCAGAAGCAAGCCTGCAATCAAAGGCTGTTAACTCCCAAGCCCATGCTCAGTGGCTACACTACCTAGGCAGTCTACTCTCAAATTGGGTAGAATGGTTATCACCACTGACTGAAGAAAATGGGAGAGGATGTGTTGGGAAACAAGCTATTATTAAAATTGTTTTCAAACATTTTACTGGAAATGGATGTTATATATATATATAACATCAGTTTTATGATTAAATATTAAAAATTTTACTGTCTCTCAAATTAAATAGATCAATGAATTAAAGCATATAACATGCAGCAAATGAAAATTAATTCTATTTAGCAGTGTTCCTCAGCCTATCTGCAAATCAGAATCACCTGTAGCATTTTTAAAACCTGTGCATATCTGGACTTCACCCTCATATAGTAGATATGTTGAGAGGTATCCACATTTTTTTTTAAACTTCTCAATAAGGCCTGTCCTATGAGCAATCATTATATTCTGTTTATGGCAGTGTTTCTCACAATGGAAGGGTAGAACTAACTGCTGGCATTAGGAATGTGGGAGTGCTTATTAAAATACATCTTCCAGGTCTATTCTCATTATTCTAAATCAGAATCTCTAGGAGTGATGCCCAGAAACTGCATTTTAACTCTCAAGTGTATTACATATAATGAATTCTGTTAACTATTAGTATGTGCTGCACTCAAATTAAAGGATATTATAGTGAAATCTATACCATTAGTATTCCAAGTGTATATAACTGATAGTATCTGTTGATGACATACCGTGTTGGCATCTAATAATTTCCTGTTTCTTCTTGTTAGCTATTTAAAAATGTAATACTTTATTGCTAATCATTCCTGAATTAGTCATCATTGTGTGACAGAGAGAACATGAATCCTTGAATCATCAGGAACTGTTACTTGTTAATGATGTTTCAAACAATTTTGCATGTTACAACTATACTATACCATTCATAATTAATCTAGGCCATAGCACGTTTACAGAAGCTCTTTCCAAATAAGGCTTCCATAGAAAATATGTGTCAGATTTGTTTTCCTATATCAGAACAATGAGCACAATATGAATTGATTTTTACTCCTTTGATGCTCCAAACTATTTCTTGTTTAATGCCAAGGAACTCTGTCTCCCCTGGGGCTAACTTCCCAAGTGTCTATTAGTTAGGTCTGTCTGTCATTTTCAGCAATACAAGATCTGCACTACACAACCCCAGAGGGTAACATCCATATTGTGGTCTGTGATGTGCAACATGGTGCCATTGCTCAGAGGCATTAATTATAACCCAAGGGAGTTTTTAAATTCTAAATTCAGCTTGTCTTTAATGATTTCCTTTTACATCACAATGGAAAATATATCTACAACTAGAAGTGCTACATGTAAATTTGTTGACTGAAATGACCTGAAAATACATTAGTAAATAAAAGAAAAGCAAGACATATATTAGCCATAGATAGTACCATTAATTTCGTTCAGGAAAATGTGATAAAGACTACAGCAACTGGTTTCAAAAAAGCTTATATAATTGTTTTAAATATTAAATTTTCAGATAAACAAAGATTCTTATTTTTTCTTAATTTGGCTTTAAAATGTAATTATTTAAGACTGATCATTTTAGTTTTGACTATTTAAGTGAATGTTGAGTAGATGATTTTTAATTCATTTTCAGAATTATAGAGTTTATTATCATAAAAGCTTAGATGCAACTTAGAAAATGGGTTTTCTATTACATACATATAAGTTGTGATAATAGAATCATTGTTTAAGTACAAGTTTTTATCAAATAGAGATTTCAATATAAATTGCCACTTTACATTGGAAACAAGAAGGTAGTATTTGTAAAATGTTTAAAGAAATTTGCAATAATTGTTACCATTTAGAGATAATGATTACTATTTAGAGATAATCAATTTTAAAAATTCCTAATTAGTTTTTTAAAGTCATCTGTTTCTATTTTATTTTTGACTTCTTTTGCTTTCCTAAGTCCACATATTTAGAGTCTAAATGTGAAATATTCATAAATGGAAGAGAGTATTACATTTTATGACTTTATAGTAATTACATTTTCTTAAATATATATTTTAACAATATTTTACATTACTCAGCATGTGATTATCTGATAATGTGATTATCTAATAATGTGATTATTTTGCAGTATTTGCTAAACATACTAGCCAAAAGTGGGTCAAATGTTTCAGATACTTAGAGACAAAATTTACAAAACCTGTATTATGTAGTACTATAATTTTAATTTCAGAATAAAGACAATTATATTAATGTTTCTGAGTCCAGAGATGTATTAAATACTGATGGTTCAAATCAACAATTGTTTATTTAGGAACTTAGAGCTTGTGAGGCCCACTCACACTCATCTTACCCTTTCCAGCTCCCTGTCTCACTGATACTTTATAGAGTTATCAATAATTCTATGAGGGGTAGGGAAGAATAACATGTACTGGGCCCACTATGTGCACACAATAGGTGAGGCAAGTACTTTTAAAGGAAATGAGAAAGGGAAGAAGAAGTGGCAAAACAAAAATGAGAAAATTTTCTACTGCTTAGTAAACCTAAAAAGCTTAATAAGGAAATACATGACATTACTGATTAGAATTGTAACTGGGGATTTTTCTTTCCATTTAATGTATTCATTGTGATTCGATCCACAATAAGTACACTTGATTATTGGACATATTTTAAATAAAAAAGGATTTTAGCTGCAAGTAAACAGTGGAATCTACCCCTGCATAGAAAGCTGCCTACCAGAGTATGCTTTCAAAGGAAAAAGCTTCCTCTGTAGATGTGAAGTACTGGTGGATCTCTTTAGCACTGGCATTACTCCTACTATGACACGCAAGACAATTTCATCTAAACCTTCT
This sequence comes from Plecturocebus donacophilus, assembly GCA_004027715.1. Taxonomy (NCBI): domain Eukaryota; kingdom Metazoa; phylum Chordata; class Mammalia; order Primates; family Pitheciidae; genus Plecturocebus; species Plecturocebus donacophilus. Next base: position 17,223 of record PVKP010035553.1, on the reverse strand, counting down.
CAATTAAATCCAATAGGGAATTTTTGGCCCAGAGTAAAGTAAGAAATGGAAGCTGAAAGATTCCAAATCACTGGCATACAACAGCAGATGGAAGTGTTCACTGGTTAGGTTTACAAGGAGAGAGGACTAAAAACATAAAGTTCCTTAAATCATTTCAGACAGAAAATACTTACAGTTCATTAACTGTATACACATATGAAGAAGCAGAGTGCTCAGTGGAGGAGGGGATGTGTTTTTGTTTTTTGTTTGCTTTTTTTTTCAAAGTGGATGTATATTTCCAGTTCATTCACATTGGGTTACACTGAATAAATACGTACTGAGTGTATGAACTGGTAAGTACTTCTAAGACTCATTTTTGATTAAAGGGACTGTCTGAAAGATTCCAAGTGAGACAGGGGAGTTTTTAGGAAGCAGTGAATATGGGCCCCAAGGCAAAAGTCTCCTCATCTGTTAAGTAATTCCCTACTTCTTGGGTATTTGTGAGGATGACTTGAACCCGTAAAGCTCTTGAGGAAGTGGCTGGAACATAATAAACCCTTGATAATTCCTGGTATCATTAGCCTACTATCAACATTAAAAGATCTATTACTTAATGTGTGATCATAGTGTTATGAAAGCTCTGAATTTTAGGTATAAAAGCTCTCAATTTTGTGACTAAAGGAATTTTCACTAAAAATGTCCAATCTGATTCTGACACTTTCCCACCAACAATTCAGTGGCTCCCTTAAACTAGTTTCTACTTAGAATTGCTATGATGGAAAAGGAGTACACAGATTTAGAATGTAAGTGTAATTTCATGCCCTTTATATTGGCCTAATAAATTATCACTAATCCTGGTAGTCAGTGGACAGGGCAGTTCTTACCAGGTTTCACATATAGCAGGATCCAAACCTCATGGAACATTTTGGTTGAGGTGGGTGCTTGTCATAGGTACTTGGATGAAGGAGAGACTTGCACCTCTGGACAGTAGGCAACCACCTACAGAGAATCAATGGCATACTAACTCCAAATATCTTTGCCATTCTGGTCTGTACATTTTTAAAATTAGAACTGAAAATATTTATTGCTTTCATTTAAAATCTTCATTCCTTAAAGTGTAAAAGTTGTATTAAACTATAATATTCTGCCTTCTTACTTACTCTTTCCTTCACTGCCAGTCACCCCATCCAATCACTCACCAAGCTCTGAGAATGTCACCTTCAAATATTTCTTGAACAGTGCTTCTTGAATTTTAATCTGCACATACATCAGTTGGAGAGTTTGTTAAAATGCAGATTTTGGTTCAGTGGATCTGACGTCAGACACATTTTATAAAGTAAACACAATTGAGTATAGCACCCACATTAAAAAAAAAAGATTATTATGAACATTCTAGAAGTCAGCTATAATTGGCTAAATGGTGGTTCCCAACGATATCAGGTTCTGATCCCCGGAAACCTATGAATGTCATCTTATATTGTAAAGTTTTTGTAAATGTAATTATACAAAGGATATTGAAATGAAGAAATTACCCTGGATTATCCAGATGGGCCCAAATGCCATCACGAGTGTCCTTATAAGAGCTGCAGAGGCAGATTAAACACGTGTGGACCTGCCAACACCTTAATAGGGGACTTCCATCCTCCATAACTGTGAGAAAAGGACTTTCTGTTGCTTTAAGCCACCAAATCTGGTAAATTTTTATAACAGCATTAGGAAACAAGTGTACTAGCCTAAATTCCTTTCAAAATAAACTACCTCTCATCCTTGCATGTGATTAAGACTTACATTCTTTTCTGATAACATTTTTTAGGAAGTCTGAAAGAGATGAGTGCAAAGTCCTCTGTATGATGTCTTTATATTACTGTATGATATCTTTGCTCATTTTCTCCTATTTTCCATTGAAGATACCCTTACATATTGAGCATTGAGAAACTTTCCTATTTCTGTATCTCAATTACGGTACCTGTTTGCTTAATTCATTAACTATTGCAATTATTAAATTGGTTCAGAACTTTTGCACTAAGCATATGTATGATCCATTATAGAATTTGATTCTTCTAAATAATCCCTGTCTATAACTAATATTTGAACACACTTTCTAATATAAAAGTAAAGTAAGTTATTGAAATTTCATACTGTATTGCTTTCTATGCTGCTTATAACAAATTAACACAAAATTAGCAGCTTTAAAAAAAACCCACAGTTTATTATCTTACAGTTTTGTAGGTCAGATACCTGGCATGGGTCTCAGCAAGCTAAAATCAAACTCTCAGCATGACTGAGTTCCTTTCTACAGGCTTCGGAAGGAATCATTTTTGTTGCCTTATCTAGCTTCAAGAGGTTGCCCACATTCCTTGGCTCATAGCCCCTTTCCTCTACATTCAAAGCCAATATGTTGAATTTTACCTGACCTTCTTCAGTAGTCACATTGCCCTCTCTAATCACAACTGGGGAAGGTTTTTCGTCTTTTAAGGACTCTTGTGATTATATTGGGTTGACTCAGATAATACAGTATAATCTTTCCATCTCAAGGTCCTTAACTTTAAGCACGTTTTTGGAATCCCTTATGTCAAGAAAAGTGATATATTTAGAAGTTCTGGAGACTAGAATGTATACATCTTTGAGGGGCCATGATTCTGCCTGCTACATAGTTTCCAGTTATACAGCCTAATTTTGATGATCTAGGAGATTTTAACGTTTCATATTATTTTTAGAAAACAAAAGACTTTTTGATTATATTTATATTAACTACCTTTATTTTGTAAAATCACAGAATTTAAAAAAAGTTTTCACTGACAACATTACTCCTCCAAACATTTTATCTTTCTGAAATGCTATTAAATACAATTGTAGGTTTTCAACTAGTAGTTTTTATAATGAAATTGTTGTTTTCCCTAAACTAGGGCTACATAATAATGTTTAATATTATTAACAAATATATTGCTAAGTACCTTCTGAGATGATGTCTTTTGAAGTGAATGATAAAATTGCCCTTATTTTTATAAATTGGAAAACTGAGATGGAGAGGTTGGTTTTACCAGTGCCTATCAAGAGAAATTAAAAAGCTAAAATTGGAGGTCACAGATATTTTACTTATAATTCTTATAGTTCATTAAATTCCAGTGTCACCAAGTTATTGATTTACTGTGTGTGTTTTTTTTAATTCCTCTCTTTTTGTTCATTATACTTTAAGTTCTGGGATACATGTACAGAACATGCATGTTTGTTACATAGGTACACAAGGGCCATGGTGGTTTGCTGCACCCATCACCCGTTATTATCTACATTATGTATTTCTCTTAATACTACTCTTTCCGTTGCTCACCACCCCCTGACAAATTCTGGTGTGTGATGTTCCCCTCCCCATGTTCTTGTGTTCTCATTGTTCAACTCCCACTTATGAGTGACAACATGCAGTGTTTGGTTTTCTGTTCCTGTGTTAGTTTGCTGAGAATGATGGTTTCCAGCTTCATTTATATCCCTGCAAAGGACATAAATTCATTCTTTTTTAAGGATGCATAGGGCTTCATAGTGTATATGAGCCACATTTTCTTTATCCAATCTATCATTGATGAGCATTTGGGTTGGTTCCAAGTCTTTGCTATTGTGAACAGGGCTTCGATAAACATATGTGTGCATGTGTCTCTATAGTAGAATGACTTGCAATCCTTTGGGTATATACCCAGTAATGGGATTGCTAGGTAAAATGGTACTCCTAGTTCTAGATCCTTGAGGAATTGCCACACCGTCTTCCACAGTGGTTGAACTAATTTACACTCCCACAAACAATGTAAAAGTGTTTCAATTTCTCCATATCTTCTCCAGCATATGTTGTTTCCTGACTTTTTATTGATCACCATTTTAACGGGTATAACATGGTATCTCATTGTGGTTTTGATTTCTATTTCTCTAATGACCAGTGATGATGAGCTTTTTTTCATATATTTGTTGCTCACATAAATGTCTTCTTTTGAGAAGTGTCTGTTCATATCCTTCACCCACTTTTTGATGGGGTTGTTTTTTTCTTGTCAATTTGTATAATTTCTTTGTAGATATGAGCCCTTTGTAGATATGAGCCCTTTGTCAGATAGACAAATTGCAAAAACTTTCTCCCATTCTGTAGGTTGCCTGTTCACTATGATAATAGTTTCTTTTGCTGTGCCAAAGCTCTTTAGTTTAATTAGGTCCCATTTGTCGATTTTGGCTTTTGTTGCAATTGCTTTTGGTGTGTTAGTCATGAGATCTTTGCCTATGCCTATGTCCTGAATGGTATTGCCTAGGTTTTCTTCTAGGGATTTTGTGGTTTTAGGTCTTATATTTAAATCTTTAATCCATCTTGAGTTAATTTTTGTATAATGTGTAAGATAGGGGGTTCAGCTTCAGTTTTCTGCATATGGCCAGCCAGTTTTCCCAACACCATTTATTAAATAGGGAACCCTTTCCCATTGCTTGTTTTTGTCAGGTTTATCAAAGATCAGTTGGTTGTAGATGTGTGGTATTTTTTCTGAGGCCTCTGTTCTGTTCCATTGATGTATATATCTGCTTTGCTACCAGTAACATGCTGTTTTGGTTACTGTAGCCTTGTCAGGTTACAGTAGGTAAGGTAATTAGTTACCTTACCTACTGTAAGTCAGGTAGTCTGATGGTTTCAGCTTTGTTCTTTTTGCTTAGAATTGTCTTGGCTATATGGGCTCTTTTTTGGTTCCATATGAAATTTAAAGTAGTTTTTTCAAATTCTGTGAAGAAAGTCTATGTATTTTTTAACCTATTGAGTGGATGTGTTGCCTAAACATTAGAGAAAAGCAGGAACTCTTATCTGCTGGTTTTTTAGATATATGGATACTTCTATCTGTTTCGAATTCTTGAATTCATCAAAATCCATTTACATTCCACTTTTCCAATGAGCCTGGACTTGTCATCCTAGATCACAGTGATTTATAGTTCTTTTAGTGCATATGAGATGCCTTGACTTGTTTGTTGCCTTTTATATGAATTGAAGATTTCCTTCAAAAAGAATTATGAACTGCTTGGTGGCAAATGATATACATTGTGCTTTTTTATATTCATTTTATTCTTATACTGTTCTTCCCAATGTAGGTATTTATGGTATATTTGTTAATTGATCAGCAGTATCACATCCTCATCATTATTACTAGCATCATTGTGAACCATGTACTGAGAAAATGACTAGTTGTTTAGAACATTGTCTAGAATGTCCTTAAAAATGCTTACTGTTTATTATTCTCCTGTGCTACATGAGGAAGGAAATACTGTCTCTTTTTCTTGTGAATTCATGGACCAATTCGAAGCACAAAAAGGCTGTGTGAACAAATGGAAATATCAAGAGGCTGAAAGATTTGGGAGGTTTGCCTCCCTCTTCTGCAAGCCTTTACTGGCAGCCTAACTCGAGGCAAGCCACATCATCTCAGCTGTAACTGTTTCCTCATCTGTAAAATGACCACTATAGAAACTTTTTCCTACATACCCTAATGGACTATGCTGTTGCTAGAATAAGCAAATAGAAGATAATTCGCTTTAAAAAGGTAAATTCCTTATAAAAATTAAATTATTATTCATGGTTATCTCAAAGCCACATTCACTGATGAGAATATGCAAGGGGACAAACTTAAAAAAAAAATACTCTCTTTGGAATTCCCATTTTAAAAATCCCCCTGAATGTCTTTCAAGGTAATAAAAGCCCCTGGTTGGCATTGCATAGCCCATATGCCTTCCTTGCTTCTGAGACTTTGAAGTCCCTAGAAAACATCCAAGAAACAACCAGGGTTCCAGCAAGGAAAAAGAGGCCCAGTCTGAAGCCTCATATGTCTTAATTGTTATTTTTTGTCTCCCCTTTACATATAATAAAACTGCCTTATAGGATTTTGTTGCAAGTTGCAAATTAGATAATTCTTGTGAAAACATATGCAAAGACATTGTTTTTAGGAGCTTAACTTAGAAAAACTGAAACAGTTCATGTCTGAAATTTGCTTTGTTGTTCTTATTAATAAGAAGTATTTTTTCATGAAAAATGTATGAACTTTACACTTTAGATTTCAGTGATCCACATTCAAATTAAGTTACCCGTAATCAGAATATGTAACTTGAACTAGATAGTATATGTTACTTTCTAATCTTTGATAATTAAGTACAGCATCAGCTACTTCTAATGGTACAACCTATCAGTAATGTTTACCATGTTGATAGGTGTGACTAAAATGGTAAACAAAGGGCAGAAAGAACTTAGATGATGTAACATTTAAACTGACATCAATGAAAGTAGAAAAGTTGGAGTTTAGTCTTAAAGGCTAATGTTACTGGGTTATTTTGGCTTAGTTATCATGGTTAAGAGCAAAATTATTTTACACAGGCAGATAAGAAAGATAAACACACATTTGTTATTTTTTTATCTTCAGATCACAATTTTGTATGTGCACATTGCCCTTAAACCACATCCTGCATGTTTTGGATTTCAGAGACTTTAAGATTAAGGGCAGTTCTTTTTATCTGATGCTTATTTTCATGGTTTGTTTTAATTTTTTTTCCTAGCATGATACATAAGAGTTTTGAATTGTTTAAAGATCCTTCTGGACTTATGAGCAAAGGAAGAAGAGGATTAAGATGATCTCATTTTTATTTCATATTTATTAAGCACATAAGTTTTTCCAGGACTTTTAGAAAACGCCAAACTAAAATAGCCTTTAAATAACTGGTTTTGCCTCTTAGATTTTCAGAAGACCCATTCAGATGTCTCTTCAGTTCCACCTCCCTTCTTTTACATATGAGGAAATTTAGTCACAAAGAGCTTAAGTTAGTTACCTCTAGTCAGAGAGCTGGGTAATGGAAGAACTAGAAGTAGATGTTTTCACTCCTATCCAGTTGAGAATCCCTTCACTATACCAAACTGAGACTTAGAACAACTAAATATTTCTAATAAGGACAGATGTATACTTACATACTAGAATGTAAGAACATTAAAAGTAGAAATAATCTTATTCATCCATGTGCCCAGTACATGGTAACAATAAACACTTTATAAATATATGTTGAATAACTGAAATGTTAACCAGCGCTCATTTTACTGTATCACATGGCATAAGGAATCAGTGCATCATCTTTCACTGAGGTAAGCATCTTAATTGAAGACCTAGCTATTCATTTAGCCTAGACTCTGTGGTCTCACTGGTAATAAGGCCACTAAACTCCTCCTATCTAGGAAAGAATAACAACCTCTAGAGCACTAGTCTTGAGAATCCTAATTTTCAAAGTGACCATACAAAAGTTCCTGTACAAATACCATTTTATAACTATTCAATGTCATGTTCCAACATCATCTCTGACTGTATTGTTATACTGCCCAGATGAGCAGATAAATCTACACAGGTTCAGCAATTTCCATCCCAATAGGATCTTTTAATAATATTTTTAAAAACCAAGTAAATAATTTAAAAATTACAAAATTACTATTAGTAATGTGAGTTATATAAAAGGTGGTATTAAGATTATATGTGATCCCAAACTAGGATCCCCAGACAACTAAAACTTCTGTGATAACAACCTTCCCTGACAGGTTCCTAAGACAGTAACTCAGGCAAGTAGGTAACCTGTTTTAAAATGAAGCTTTTGTCCTAAAACCCAAAGAGGCCCATGGTGGAGCTAAGCTAAACCACATGAAAGATTTTGCCATGGTAAACATTGTCCTATATGACCAAAGACACTCAAAATAGATTCAGAGGCCTTCTTACCTCTTATTACCCAAGCCCTTTTCTAAATTTTTGTTTACTAGTCTAATGAAAAAGTCTTGGCAAGAAAACAACCCAGGATATCTTTGTGAGGCCAAGAGGAAACAGCCTAATCCACTCACCCCAGTCTTTCTCAGTATGTGAGCAAGGAAAAGAGACTGAATGTCCCTTGCATGTCTACTCAGTACATGTGCCATTTTATAACTCTTCAGTGTCATGAAGAGGAATAAAATATCATGAAATATCATGAAACCTTACTCACCACTTCTCTTCCTTGAGTGTAGAATGGAAAGGTGGCTGGTGAGGGGTGGGAGAGATGGGGACTTTGGCTGGATTTTCCCCTAGATATAAAAAGCAAATTATATGCAGATGAAAAGAGGCTACTGTATGTTTCTGAGCAACATTCACAGGTTCCTGAGTTCTAACCCTGGCTTTTTACCATCTACTACTCAGGTGAACTCAGCCAAGTCATCTAATAGTTCTAGCATAGACATTGGGCCATGGGTGACACCTCTTTCTTTTCTCATGTCACTGGCTGATCCCTCCAGCTTTTCCTTACTATTGTAGTAGGAGAATGTTACTAGAGCACAACAGTGAAGAAAAATGGCTTTGGAATTTGGCACAGTTGGCTTATAATTCCAGCTCTGTCATATATAACTTGAGAAAATTACTCCTATAAGTGTGTTTGCTTAGTAAGTTATATTGTGAATGTTAAGTGTAATAATGCACAGAAAGTGTTTCATACAATGCATGACCAAGTTTGTTCACTAGTAAATATTAGATTTTAATAACAATAACCGAGGCTTGTGAGCTTAAGCAGGATACGAGAAGACACTTTTCAGCCAGCTGAAATCTTAGACTCAGAATTACCTTGGGCACCTAAGTAACAGTTCTCCCTTCATGTGGTTAGGCTATGAGACCAGATATTGCCAACAAAGCCTCAGAGTAGGGAATATTTACTATCCTGAAATGTTCATTTCCTATAGACTCTTTGCAGCCATGGGTAGTGGATAAGGTTTGAAGGGGTATTCTTGCTAAATCCAATCTTACCACTATCCCTTTAACCATAGCATAGGTTAAATGACAACATACTGCCTGAAACAGGAACAAATAAAATTTATGTTTATCTTGCTCACATTGGTTGCAACACTTCTAATCATGAAGGATTGGGATAACATCTTCTCCCTGTTTCCTATGTCTCAACAAAGTTTTCTGTTTTATCATTGACCCTAGGATCATCTGCTCAAGCCCCACACTTTTTTTTTGTTTTTTGTTGTTTTTTTTTTTCAGAAGACCTTTCATTATTTTCAGTGATGTTTTTAAAATTCTGACCATTTACATTTTGTTGTGTAAAACTGTTCAATGACTTTTATTGCATTTAAGTTAAATTGAAAGTCATTATTAGGAACCCACATGGTCTACAGAAATTGGTTCCTACCTAATGTCAAAATTTATTTCACATCATGCCTTCTCCACCCTTTTCTTTGCTCTCACTACTGCCCAGTCACATTGACCTTCTATTTCTTGACCAGGCAAGGCCATTTCCTGCTTTAGGGCCAGAGTACTTGCTATTATCTTTGCCTGTAATGTTCTTCACTCACATCTTCTTTTGGATTTTTTATTATTCAAGTTTCAATTAAAACAATGTCTTCTCAGGAAGATCCTGTTCAACTACCCTATCTGCTATATTTATTCCAATTAATCTCAACTTTATTGCTTTTACAACACAGTATCTCTGCCTATAATATTGATTTGGGGAAAATATTTAATTTTTCTGTGATTATAAAATAGAAAGAGAAATACGTAACAGAAATGCAAATAAAGACCCTATCACATAAAAGATTGCTAATAAATTGTGACTTATTTATTATTAAGAAGTTATTTTTTCTTTCTATCAAGCACGCAAATGACTCATGCTCATTTTGAGGTTAAATATGAAAAGCGGTAGAAGAAATACTTTTTATCTTTCTTTTTCTATTGTTCACTTATACATTTGTCAATCAACATTATTGCATGTTTTCTCTATGCTGGGTGTGATGTTTGATTGTAAAGATACCAAGATAAATACTAGCATCACTAATTACAAGCAGCTCCAGCTCTAATAGGGAGAGTTTACTAGAGGCACACTGCATCTCATTCATTTCTTGAAACAGACTGCCTCAAGGAATGAGCTAAGAAATGAGTTCTGTCAGGACACTGCATTGGGGCAAAGGAATTGGTCCACAAAATCCTCCAATGAAATGAATTTCAAAGGCATAAGGGAAGATGGCCAGATGGTAAAGGAGTAAAGGAGAGGAAGCTCATTCCATAGTTTTAGGTGATAAGATGTCTGTGTTTTTCACTAGACTGTAAACCTCATGAGATCAGGGTCTTACTTTGTTCAATCTTGTATCTCCAGCACCTAGGACAGCACTTGGTACACAGTAGTCTCTCATTTGGTATCCTTGAATGAGCCCCTCTAAGGCATAGTATGATTTACTCTGTTTGGTGCCCATATGTGATACAGATGGGTTTTTAAGCTCAGAATTTAAAAGAGAAAATGAGTTTTCTGAGGTTGAAAGTTTATAATGAGAACTGTAAATAATTTGCTACACATTCATATTAAGCAAATTATGAAGACTGTCCAGTGGTTTCAGATATTGACTTATAGTTTCTTCTTACTAAGAAAGTGGTTTAACCCATGATTAGCATTAGTAATTGATGGTATTCTGCTCAGGCTTGTTCATATCCTCTGTTGTTTGTCTCAGGATGCTCTTATTCCATTGGTATGATCACATTCTTTTAGACTTCTTTTTCTCTGATTTTTTAGTCTTTGCTTTCTCCTGATGCCCTTTAATACAAATCAGCACACTTTGCAAAGTGCTGAGTGCCTATCTGCCTGCTACTGAAAATGCCTCTGTAATGTTGCTGTCCTTTTTCTGTAGGTTCCAAGATTGTCCCATATTCTCCTTAGCAATTGCATTCTTCTGCAAAAACAATATCCCTTAGTGTTGATAGTGAAAAGGTAACAAAATTCTCTTTGTTCAGAAGAATCACTTTGTTCCTAGAATCTCAACTAAAAACAGAACCTAGTTTCCTGCCTGCCACCCTACAGGCATAGTATAGTAATAACATCATAGGCTTCATGTCCAGATGCTTGGGTACAGATCCCAGCATCATGACTGACAATTCCTACCACTTTAGATTCCTTTCTTCATTCTCCACCCTACTCTACCCAGGGAGGCTGCTTTCATTAAAGTACATGCGTGATGTCAGACTCTAGCCACAGTGGGATATGGCCAGTATGAAACTCTAGCAAGAAGGCACTTTCCCTTGACCCTACATAGACATACAGCTGTCTGTGTCCCTTAACATAATGTCTCTGTAATTCTGTAGGATACTTGAATACGATTCTTTCTCCCTCTCCTTTTTGGGTTCTGATAAACTCTCCCTCTTGGGAATTAGTGTTGCGGGGAAGGCTAGTGGCAGAGATAGTGTCAGTTTTATTACTAATAGTTCCAGGTACATGCAATTTCCCTTGTGGTAACACTGCATGCCATCCATTAATCCCTGTGTAAACAAACAAATGTTGTCATCGTTCCCTGTTAGAAATCTGACTGATGCACTAACTACGAGACCCTAGGCCAGGTACTTAACCTTCTCATGCTTCAGTTTTCTCATCTGTCAAACAGAATTAATAATGGTACCTACATTACAGGGTTTGGGTTAAGATTAAATGAGAAAATTTCTGGCATATAGTAAACAATAAACAATAGCTTTTAGGGCTACTACTTGTTGCATTGTGACACTTTCTGTCAAGCATAATTAGATAAATAGCTCCCTGAAAATTATTTTGTTGGCCTTTGCTTAATTATCTCAATCCTGAAGCATACCCATTATGAATCACGACAGGAAACATTAAGAATACAAAATTAAGACTGGGTGTGGCAGCTGATGCCTACAATCCCAGTACTTTGAGAGGCTAAGGTGAGCCGATCGCTTTAACTCAGGAGTTCAAGAACAGCCTGGGCAATATGGCGGAACCCCATCTCTACAAAAAATACAAAAATTAGCTGGGTGTGGTGATGTGCACCTATAGTGCCAGCTACTTGGGAGGCTGATGTGGAAAGATGTCTTGCACTCAGGGGGTCAAGGCTGCAGTGAGCTGAGATCATGCTACTGCACTCCAGTCTGGGCAACAAACTGAGACCTTGTCTCAAAAAAAGGGGGGGGGATACAAAGTTTGATAAACATATACACTCCAGAGTAAGAGAACCTCAAAAGCCACAATATAAAGTGTTGAGTGCTAAAATGGAAACATAGTTATGCCTCAGGGATATGTTCTGAGAAATGTGATGTTAGGCAATTTCATCTTTTTGTAAACATCATAGTGTTTACTCACGTAAACTTAGATGGCTATTGCTTCTAGGCTACAAACCTGTACAGCATTACTGTCCTGAATATTGTAGGCAATAATAACACAATGGTAAGTATTTGTGTTTCTACACATAGAAAAACCACAATAAAAATACAGTATATTGGGCAACTGTGGCAGGTGGGATTGCTTGAGCCTAGGAGTTTGATAGTAGCTTGGGTAATACAGTGAGACACTCTCTCTCCAAATACTAAAACTAAAATTAGCTGAGTGTGGCGGCACATGCCTATAATCCTAGCTGCTTGAGAGGCTGAGATGGAGGATCACTTGAGCCTGGGAGGTCAAGGCTGCTGTGAGCCATGATCACACTAATTCACTCCAGCCTAGGTGACAGAGCGATAACCTGTCTCAAACAAAAACAAAAACAAAACAATACAAAAAACAGTATAAAAGATTTAAAAATGGTACACTTGTACAAGGAACTTACCATGAATGGAGCTTGTAGAACTGAAAGTTGTTCTGGGTGAGTCAGTGAGTGGTGAGTGAATATGAAGGCCTAAGACATTACTGTACACTGGTAGACTTTATAAACACTGTATACAAGTGACAATAAATTTACAAAACAATATTTTCCTGTCTTCTATAATAAATTAACTTTAACTTACTCTAACATTTTGACTTTATCAATTTTAAAGTTTTTAAGACTTTTTGTCTCTTTTATAAAACATAATATAAAACACAAACACACTGTACAGCTACATAAAATATTTCTGTCAACCAAACACCACAGGTTCTCACCAATAAGTGGGTGTTGAACAATGAGAACACATGGACACAGGGAGGGGAATATCACACACCAGGGCCTGTTTGGGGGTGGGGGCTAGGGGAGGGGGTTAGAGGAGGGATAGCATTGGGAGAATTACCTAATGTAGATGACATGGTGAAGGATGCAGCAAACCACCATGGCACATGTATACTATGTAACAAACTTGCATGTTCTGCACATGTACCCCAGAACTTAAAATATAATAATAATAATTCTGTCTTTATATCATCATTCTATAAGCTTTTATAATTTAAATTTTTTATTATTTTTCTTTACTTTTTAAACTTTACTGTTAAAAACTAACACCAAACTAGCCTACACTGGGTCAGGATCATCAATATGTCACTAGGTAATACAAAATTTTCAGCTCCATTAGAGTCGTGTGGGGCCCCCATGGTGCATGAGGTTTGTTGTAAACCAAAATGTTGTTATGGGGCACATGGATATATTTTAAAAACTGTTATGGGAGCTTAGATGGGAAGCAGAAGAAATTCCCAAGATGATAGTAAAAAGACTTCCCCAAAATAGCAGCTAATTATGTTGAAAATCTAGAAAAAAATCAAGTAAGGTAAAAGAAAGCAGTGAACTTCTGAGAGCACATCCCCAAGAAAATAAAAACAGAGAGATTATGAATTCATTAAGAATATAGTTATAGTTCTGCTGGAAATTTTGATAGGATTAGTGATAGGTACATAGAAAATCAAAGGAGTAAGCATGATCTCACTTATATGTGGAATCTAAAAAAGTTGATCTCATAAATGTATAGAGGATAACCATAGTTACCAGAGGCTAGGGAGGGTGGAGGGAGGGAAAAATGCTAAGAGGTGGGTCAATAGGTATAAAGTTGCAATTAGATGGGTGGAATAAATTCTGAAGTTCTACTGAGTTCTATTGCACAGTAAGGGAACTACGGTTAAAACAATGTAGTGTATATTTTTAAATAATTAGAAGAGAAGATTCTGAATAATGTCACCACAAAGAATTGAGTAATGTTAGAGGTGATGCATATGCTAATTACCCTGATGTGATCATTACACAATGTATACATGTATTGAAATATTACACTGTACCCCATACATACATACAATTATTATGTGCCAATTATTATGTGCCAATTAAAAATTTCAAAAGCTTAAAAAATCTGGAGGTAAAAAAGTCCAAACAACCCAATAGAAAATAAAAAGTTTCAAGAAAGGAAATTTAATCATAGCTAGGGAATAAATACTCCAACCTTTCTGATTCTATAACTCAGCTGTGGCTGTTTATAAGGTACAAAAATTGTAAACACTGACTATTTAACCTAAAATTATGGCATAGCCTTATTGGGTGAGGGGAGGGAAAGGAGGAAAAAAGGTTAAGGAATGGTTTGAGAGGGGAAAGGGACATGTTAGAAATCATCAGACACTTTAGAGATCATTATCTTCCATAATTAAAAGTATAAACAGAAAGAAAAACATTAAGAAATATCAGTATTAATATATTATTTAGAAACAGCAAAGAGTTAAAGGAGGTTCATTTGAGGAACAGATTTCAAGATAAGGCAGGAGAAAAGGGTCATACTATATTTCTTGGAAAACTTCGAGGTTAGTATTTGAGTTTTTAAAAGTATATGATGCATTATTGAATAAAATAAATATAAATATGAAATTAAATATCTTGCACAAAGGATTTATATGTAAGGGAGAGGTGAGAATGGTGCTAGAATAATAGTTTGGTAGGACATGATGAGCAATCTGCAATACTAAAGAGGTTGCACTTTAGAACTCCAAGTAGCTAAAAAAACAGAATCATATGCAGAGTTCCACTTTAGAGAAGAATTTCTCAGCTAATTTTGAAGATGGATAAAGTGAGGAATGAATGGTATCCAGGAAAGTGGTTATGATAGCTCAATAGAGAAACAATGAGGTTTGAAATAAGATGTCCGCAATCATCACATAAAGCAAAGACATTGTCTAAGAAATTTTTGAAGCTATAATTAAGCAGAATTTGGTGATTAATTAGATATGGGAACTAAAAGAACTTAAAGTTAATACAGAAGCTTCTATTTTTTGGCTGATGGTGCAGATATTTGTTCTTATAAGAAATATAGAACAAATTTGTGGAATAATATGATTTGAAAACCTAGATGCCTGGATTACATCCAGTTAGAATGATGTAGTTGACAGTAACAAACACAATTTTAAAAATCAAGGGAAACCCGAAAACTGGAGATAAAAGATTTAAAAGCTTCGCGTGTATAAGTAGTAGTTGAAATCACTGTCCAAGAAAAAAGTATCTGGCCAAACTAAGGAGAATCTATATTTAAAGAGGATTCAGTAATGAAGCCTATAAAAATGTATTAATTCCTTATTAATTTAATCATTCTTTCAACAAATATTTTTAAGCATCTACTATGAGCTAGGCACTGACAAATTCTTTGTAAAACTTCCATCAAAGTTTCCTGTGGTTCTAAGTAAATTTTCTTTTAAACCTCTTAATGTTTTGTGAAAATAGATTTAAAAAAAGAGAGGCACTATGGATTTCAAAATTTCACAATTATGTCATTTTACACTTATAAAAATGTAGGGAAAATACATAGTTGGAATGAAAGGAGAAGGAAAAGAAAGAATGATTACCTATGTAGGAACTGAAACGTATAGAAGAAGGTCTGGGTATTTGGGTAACCCTGGCCCATGAATCGATCCATAAAGTAGAAGAAAATGGCTTGGGAAAGGCCCAGTCAAAGCATCACACTACTGGAAAAATCAAGTAAGCTACAGGATCATGTAGAAATAATAATTTCAGTGTGAAAATATGGGATGGGATGGGACCATCTTCAGGGATATTCCATTCAGCCTTCATCTTCTACTAAAGCTGATCTATCATTTACGTATTAGAATGATACCAAGCATCTTGGCTGTCTGACACATTGTTGTGTTGGTTACAGTAGCCTCAGTGTGGGACTACAGATGAATTTCTATCATTCAAACCCTAGTGATATGATTTGTCAGGAAGGTTCAGCTAGTGTTTATTATAGACCTGAGATTATGCTACTAAATGTGTGTCAACTTTTACAAGGATAGATCTGGGCTCCTTTTGGCAATTATAGGAATATAAGAGGAGAATATAAGAAGAGAGCTGGATATTTTTATATTCAGACATACCTATGTAACTAACTCTAGAATTATTAAACTTTTTTGTTGTATCTTTACACTTCCTTCCTGACTTCTCTTCCCTTTTCTGTTTCTTCTCCTTATTCTTTTTTGCCCTGTTTCAAGTCACCACTAAAACACAAACACATTAGAATAAAACTGTGGTTCTTGAAGTGCAATTCCATTGATCAACAGAATCAGCATCATCTGAGAGCTTGTTAAAAATGCAAATTTGAGAGAGATCCAAGATGGCCGATTAGCAACAGCTCAGGAATGTAGCTCCCAGTGAAAGCGCAGAGAACCAGTGGACGCCGCACTTTCCGACGAATTTTTGTTGCCCACAGACCGGGAGATTCCCAGCAGAGGAGCCACACGGGTCGCCAGCGCGACTCTTTTGGCTGGCGCGGCTGTTTTGCCGGCACCCCAGCGCGGCACTTCCCGGTGCGGAGTATACGGGACGGACGGGCTCGCCTGGTCCCATCCCCACAAGGAAAACAGCAATTGGAAGCGCTGAGGACTGAGAGTTTCACAGCAAGCACAGCAAACCCAGGAAGGTCCGGTTCTGTGGGGAACAGGCGTCTGCCAAAGGAAAACTAAGAAACAGAAAAAAATTTCATCACCAGGCGGAGAGAGATCCAAGATGGCCACGTAGCAGCAGCTCAGGATTGTAGCTCCCAGTGAAAGCGCAGAGAGCGAGTGGATGCTGCAATTGCAGACGAATTTTTGATGCCCACAGACTGGGAGATTCCCGGCAAAGGAGCCACCCGGGTCGCCAGCGTGACTCTTTTGGCCGGCGCGGCGCTTCTCAGTGCGGAGTGTACGGGACTGGGTGCCCAAAGGCTCCGCTGGTCCCATCCCCACAAGGAGAACAGTGATTGGAAGCGCTGAGGAGAGAGCGAGCACAGCTGAATCCGGGAAGGCCCAGCTCTGTGGGGAAGGAGCGCCCCCCGAAGGAAAACTAAGAAACAGAAAAAACTTCATAACTAACAAGTCGGACGTCCACTCAGAGACCCAATCTGAAAGTCGGCAATTACAAAGACGACAGGTGGATAAATCCACAAAAATGGGAAGAAACCAGTGCAAAAAGGCTGAGAACACCCGAAATCAGAATGCCTCTCCTCCTACAGGGGATCGCAGCTCCTCATCAGCAAGAGAACAAGGCTTGACAGAGGATGAGTGTGATGAACTCAC